>VWPU01020172.1:0-39327 GCA_013398955.1 Callaeas wilsoni
CACCGGGCCGCAGCTGGGCCGCGGTTCACCGCCGGGCTCTTTAGCATCACAAAAGCGGCGGGGGGAGCGCTGTCCCCGCCGTCCTACGCGTGGCCGCGCCCGACGCGTGGCCTCGGGCTGCAGCCGCCGCCCTCGGGGGCAAAGCGGCCCCGGGGTCCGCTCGCGAACCCCTCGGTGGCCTCACCAAGGGGCTCGGGGGAGCCACCGTCGGGAGGAGCCTCCCCCCGGGCCCGGCCGCCCCCCGGCCGCCCCCGGGCCCGGATTTCGTTTGTCCCGCGGTGCGGGGCTCCCCCGACGCCGCGCGTGGGCAGGATGGGGCTCTTCCCCCGCCGCTAATTAATTAACGAACGCGGAGAGGCAGCGGGTGTCTGACCCCCGGCCAGCGGCGCGCGGCGGCTGCGGGAGGTTAATTGCGCTAATTGAAGACGGGGCGGACACGGACGGGGTGTGTGTGTGCGGAACACGCGTGTGCGCACGGCGGCTCGCGCGGGGCTGCGGGTGGAGCTGTGCGGGGTTTTTGTGAGTGTGGCAGCCGTGGGGCTGTGCGGGAGCGCGGGTGGGGCTGGGCCGGTGTCTGGGTGTGCCCGCAGGTGTGTGCGGTGCGTGCCCGTGCCCGTGCCTGTGTTCTGTCCATGGCACCTCAGGTTTCCGTGCGTTCGGAGCTGTCGGTGCGGTCAGAGGGGCGCGGGGGCCGTGTTTGTCTCTGAAGAGCCCCGTGCGTGTGTGCACCCCTTGCCCCAGGCAGCCGGAGCTGATAATTGTGGTTGTTACTGTGAGCCCGTTAATCCCCCGAATCCCTTTACCTCCTGCTCGCAGGGGATTACAAATTAATAAAAGCAGCTTAGGGGCGGGAGCCTCCAAACACACATATGCTCCTGCCGACGGCAGCACGGGGACTTTCGCCCGCTCCTGGGGGAGGCCAGGGAGCCCCCACCGAACCCCCGACCTCGAGGCACCCACCCCGGGGTACCAGAACACCTTCCCCTCCTCCGGGTCCTGCGGGGCCGGGGTTGGGTCAGGGCTGTCCTCCTGGAAGGTTCACCTGGCCGCGGACAGGCTCCAGTCTGCGGGACAGCTCAGCCCCGTGTGGCTGGGAAATGATGCAGGGAGACAATTTGGGGACCAGGACTGGGATCCCCAAATAAAGTACCCAGAAGTGCCAGGCTGGAGTTGGGGTCCAGGTACCGCCCGAGTGTGACCGGTACCGTGCTGCAGTGACACCGAGTGCCACCAGCACTGGCACCTGGCCCTCCCCGGGGCCATGAAGAGTTTCTGGGGGGCAGCTGATGACCCACACGGTTCCTTTTAAGCTCTGTTATTAAGTGGCTTTTTAGTCTGAGCCTCTAAGGAGCGCTTTAAGCAAACCCGTGTGCGGCGGTGCCGGTTCCCCCGGGCACAGGGCAGCGGTCGGGCAGGAGGGAGGGCAGGGGCCGTGTCCCACTCACGACCATCAGTGGCACCTGCCAGCCCCTGGTCCCTCACACCGTGACATCCAGGACCCCACGGAACCCCTTGTGCTGATCTCTCCCTGTGCCCTCCTGCTCAGGGTGCAGCAGGCACCATTCCTGCCCGCGGCCTTCCTCTCTTGGGCTTCTGCCCTTCATAAAAACCAACCCACCCAAACGTTTATTTCTTCCTGGTTTATTTTCTCTTCCCTCGTTCAGATTCCTCAGCAGTTCCTGAGAAGTCAGGGCTTAAAAATACACCTCCCCAAGATGATGGATATGTTTTGTCATGGACATGCTCATGAGCTGTCCTGGCAATAGAGTTCAGCTCAAAACAATTTGCAAACACAAGTAAAGAGCCCAAACGCATCCACTTTGCCCAAACGTTTGCAGTTTATTTTAAACAAGCACATTAATTTACAATTTAGTACAAAACAGTCACTTTTCCTTCCAAGAGAGGAATGGGACAGTAAAAACCCAACCCAACCAGAACAGACTTGGAAATGTCAAGTTATTGACCTCAAATAAATAGAACATTTAAATTACTGAAATGGTATCGTCACTATTTCAACATCTCATGTGCAACACCACACCTGGGACCTTCGTTCCCATCCAGTTCTGTGCAGGAACAGCAGGATGGAGACACTGCTGGCAATAGAAAATTAGGAGTTCTCACAAATAACTTCATTAGGCTTCTTCAGCACTTGCAGCTTTTCTCTCTCTCTTCTGGCACATTCTACTCCTTTTATTTTAGTATTTCCTATTTGAAAACATCCCGAGAGCAAAGAAAGCTCCACGAATTACAAAGGGCCAAGAAATCCCTCTTGGAACTGACTGCCCCCAGCACAGCACGATTCCCACAGGGAAGTGGCACTGCAGGAACCTCTGTGGACAACACACCACACAAATAAACCCTCCAAGATCGAGGAGATGGGGCTTGGAGGCAATTTTTAAACCAGAAACACTTTCCTGGCAGCATCACCCATCCCCCAGCACAGACCATATCGTTACAGAGACAAAAAATGATACAATTTGTCATTAGAAAAGACAAGAAAGAAAAGAGCAAACCAAGATTTACACAAGTGAATTCAAAGTCAAGAAAACCTTCCCAGATGAGGACACTGAAGGGAAAGTCTTGGCTGGTTCACTGGCAAGAGCTGGAGCACCAACACGGACAAGCCACATTCAAATGTCATACTTTTATACTCTGAAGAGACAAAACAATCCACTGAAGTTTGAGGGTTCATTCATTTTGCTGTGTCACAGCAACGTGGAAGTTAAATGTGTGTAGCAAAACCCCCACACTACTCCAAACCCACATTTGCTGGTTTTTAACGGCAAAATCACCCCTACAAACCTCCAAGGCTGTTTGCTTTCATGTGCAGATGAAAATGAGCAGAATGAGTTAAAGCTGATGAAACCAGGTCTATATTATGTGGTAGAATCCTAAACAACAGCAGTAATGGCTGAATTTCAACTTGAGAATGTGCAATACTGACAGCAGGAATTTACTGGCCCCGTTTTCCAGATCCAACATTGCTGTGCTGGGTTTTCCTGGTGTTTGGATTTTCCTTTAAAGTTAAGTGTCCTTGCTGGTGGGCTGAGAACACCTGCCCAGATCAGGCCACCCAAAAGTTACCTGATTTTCAAAACTCGGTGTGGAATCTCCACGTTTTCCTCTGCATGAGCCTCCCCCTGGGATCTCTCACTGGATTCCAGCCCAAACCAAAGGGCCCTGATGAGCCTGGACCCCCTTCCCCATGGGCTCACCATCCCTCTTGTGCTTACAGGGTGTTTTAATACCCAAGCCCAGCTGCTCTGATGATGAGGAGTCATAAATTCCCAAAGGGGAAAGACCCAGGATGGCTCCTTGTGCCAGAACTCTGGAATTCTGAGGGTCTGCAACGAGCACAGACCCAGCCCCTCTGCAGGAATGTGGGACTGACAGGGTCATGGAACGGAGATTTCTTCCTCTGACACCTTCACAGCAACCCCAAAAAGCTGTTTCTCTACGTGGGTGTTATTTTGATAAACTTATGCTATAAGAGACAGTGAATCTTCGCAGCTCAATTTTGTTATTCCAACTGGATGCTGCAGAGACACATCAGGAATACTTCGTTTTGTGAACAACCAACATTTGATTATGAAAAAATAACCCTGTGGAGGTTTGTGCTTTTTTGTTGCCAGGCTTCAAACTTTCTACGCTGGGGCTTATGAGGGAAATCAGAGGAGGACACAGTAATGGTATAAATCCAGGGAATTGGCCAGGGACTCCTTATTCCTTCTCGTGTAACAGAAGAGCCAGCAAACATTCAATTAAATTAAAAGTTGCAAATGTAGAATTGAAAGGAAAAGCCTTTTTATATAACATAATTAATCTGGAGAACTCACTGCCACGAGAAAACATTGAGGCCAAAACCTATTAGGATTAACTAAAGATTAGGTAATGGATAACTAGAACATGCTCAATTACATTGGATAGGATTATAAACTTCACTATCCAGGACGTGAATTATCCCCCCCAGCCAGAATCACGGCAACTCCAACTCCCAAGGATGACTTTGTAATGTTTTCATGGTTTCTTCTCACTGCTGCCCCAAGGACCCCACACTGACCTGCAGAGGGAACTGCCACAATCCCAACCGCTGCCACATCCCAGAACGGGGCAGCTCTGGGCCTCCCCCATTAGGGAAACTTCCCGATCCCAGCAGGGTGCTCCAGCAGCAGGGATGGAGGGAAGGGCTGCTCTCTGCACTGCACACACAACTTCACCCTGACACTGTGAGCTCAGAGCTGGACATCCCAAGGGAAGTGTTAATTGCTCTGTTGTGATGGAGGAATTCATCAGAAGAAACTCAGATTTTCCAATCTGTTCTGCCATGGTAGCACAAATCTTGCTGTCCTTCACTAAAAACACTGTTTTCCTTTCTTAGAGTTCATCAGGACTGGCTTCCACCTGGATAACGCCATAATTACTTAGCAATCAGAATCAGGCTGCTAATTGTGCCCCAAAACTCTCACCCTAGTGGACACACACACATCCTTGGCTGGAAAGCACCAGAGAACGGATGAATGATTTGAACATGGAATGCTTCCTACTTGAAATATGTAAATAATATTTCAGAAAGTCACAGAGGTTTAGAACTGATTTAATCAGAAGAGAACTCTTTGTTTCCTGAAAAAAAAAACCAAACATCAGAATTCCTGCTTCTCCCAATGAAGCAGCCAAGGTACCACTCAGAGGAACCGTTCAGCACCCGGGGAGGTGAAATCAGCTCTGGATAAACGTAAAAAAAAATAACACCTGACTTGAAAATACACAAAACAATATCCAATTTCCTTCTCCAGCAGGCACAGTGGATTGCATAATGCAATGTTTACTCTGGAAATGAGTAAAAGATGTTGGTGAGAAGTCATGGAAAAATCTTAACTGCCAAATGCAACGCTGCCTTGCGGGGACATTGACGTGGCCTCAGGCAAAGCCTGGGGATCTCAAGGCCAGCTCCACCTGCTCAGCTGAACACCTGGGAAAGAAAGGGGTCTGAAACAAGGAATACTGTATATAAAAATCCCTGATCATAAATATTAAAGCTGTGTCTGGGACCGAACAGCCACGTACAACGAGAACTCCTACACCGAGGAACGGTAATACTTCACTTTCCAGCGCTTGGATCTCATCCGGAAAAAAAAGTACATGATCATTAGAAACAAGGATGATGCCACATAGAGGATGACACACAGACTCATGTCTAGGTTGGAAAATCCAATCCCTAGGAAGGACACAGCCTGCCTCGTCCCTTTGAGGTCCAGGGACGCAGCCGCGTTTTTGCCGCTACCT
Source organism: Callaeas wilsoni (assembly GCA_013398955.1). Classification (NCBI taxonomy): domain Eukaryota; kingdom Metazoa; phylum Chordata; class Aves; order Passeriformes; family Callaeidae; genus Callaeas; species Callaeas wilsoni. The sequence continues at coordinate 5,284 of VWPU01020172.1, forward strand.
TGGACAGCTCCGGGATTTCCCATTGGCTTCTCGAACACCTTGGAGCCCGAATCTACTGAGTTTGCCTTATCCTGGAGCTGATTTTCTCCATTTCCCCCTTGGTTCTTCAGCAGGTTTTTGTCCTTCACCTCCCTTGTGTCTCCCTGCTCGTTGGCACTGGGGTCAGTCTGGCTCTCGGTGTATTTATAGAGAATATTTTCACTGCTGTAGTGGGACTTCAGGAATTGCAGAACTTGGTCTTTATTCCAGCTGTGCAGTCCTTTGATTTCTTCGTGACAGGCAGGACAAATGTCTGGAGTCGGCCACTGGACTTTGGGAAATTTTGGATCTTCGGTCAAATCACCTAATTGGGAGGAGAAAAATATAAATTACAAAAAAGTCAGGAATTGGGAAAGCTGCACCATCAGACACTTCACAGTGAGTATTCTCCACTTTCAGTGAGGCTGGCAGAAAAAGCCACAGCACAATAATGTTTGAATCAAACCAAGACAATCACAAATCTGGATGTTTTCTCATCAACTCTGACCCGAAACATTTCAAAATAAAAACACTGAATCGTAATGATTTCCCTTTTCTCACAGTAAAAGCTGCAGCATTTCAATCCCAACCCAACTCCTGCAACTGCTGCTTTCAGAAAGCAGGAGCACACAAGTGCCTGGGCCCTCCAGGGTTAACCTGAATTATGGTGCAAAACAAACTGCTCTTTTCACTCCGTGCTCCTTAATCCCTGTTTTCTGCCTGGATTGCAGGAGCAGCTCCAAGGCCAGAGACTCAGACATTTTCATGTTTCTATGTTCCACCCCGAGCTTGCTTTTCCACAGCTCTGTTTTCAGTACTTTAAAAGCCATGTTCACGTTTAAGACTTATTTTTCAGCTAAAACCCAAGTCTTTAAACACGTAACACTGTCTTGAATTAGATCTAATTTCAACATTTCAGATGCTCACAGCTCCGGCCACGTTTCTGAGCTGAACGCTGTAGCTGGTGTCACACTTTGCTCTAAAAAAATCAGTATTTTAAAATTTGAATGGAAAAAAATTTCCACCTAGTAAACCCCCTAATTTATTTACCTGAGTAGTACACTAACATTTAAAACATTATTAAAATACTAATTTCGCATTTTAGTCTCATTTTATTATTTTTATTCCTTTTGAAAGCAGGAAACTTCCCCATGATTTTAGGTAAAGTAGGGATGCAAAAGACATTTTAAAATATTTGTCTCCTTGATATTTACGAGCAAGAGAGCAAATTTGCTTTTTTATCCTAAAGATCACTCAGCAATCCATTTTTTTTCAATAGAAAATGCAGAAACAAAACGTGCTACGGCAAGGTTAGAAACACAAAACTCCCTGTACTTGTTGTTTTCCTGCCGAAGAGGGAATTGGTGTAAATCCTGTGCACTCCAAAGGAACAGGGAATAATTCAATAGGGCAGAGCCATACCCAGCCACCTCCTGACCCAACTCCAAGGCTGCCCCAAGGCGTTTTCATTGACCAAACATCATTTCTCACGTGGGATCACAAATACAGCTGCAGCTTTTAAGGGTGAAAATAGATCACTGTCCCACAGAGAAATTTTAGCAAACTGAAAAAGCATAATTTAACATTGTTATTTATTCCGGTGTGTTTATACTTCTTACTAAAAGGGTATTTTAGCTGGCTGCTGCACCACCTAAATCAATATCTGTGTGAGTTTTCCAATACCTTAATGTTCTAAATAAGTGCATTGCTCCACCATGAGTTGCCTGTTCCTGTGTTCAGCCCAGCAAAAGGAACCAAAATTAGGGGATGTTTTTATTTAATCTCTTATTATTTACTTTTTCTCTCCTCAGAGAAAGGAGGCAAACTGTTTGTACTCACAACAGTATTTAATACTTCATAAATCTCGGGAATTCAGCATGAGCATAATACGAACACAATACAGCATATCTAAATTGTAACTAATGCTGTATTACCCAGATCCATAACAGCAGACAGGGATTTAGTGCAAAGAGAAACCAATTTTCTTTAGTGCTTTAGTCACTTGATACCCCCATAACAGAATGGATTAAACACAACCAGTATTTTAACAGCACTTTCAGTCTAAGTGAAAACACGGGGATCTGGAGGGGGCACAGATTTCCTTTATACAGTAATTTTATTTTATTCAGCTGCTGATCTGCACAGAGTTGAGGCTTTTTTAGCCTGAGAAAGCCTCTTCTTCAATTGCCATCATTTTCCAAAACAAAACAAAGGCAGGTTTTAACCCTGAACTGGTACAGAAAGAAATGTAATTATTTTTTATCCACTGCTAAGCAGCTGAATTGCTCCTTTGAGCTGTGCTCCAGAAAGAGCCTCTCACCAAGCAACAGGTGAAATCTCAGAAGAAAGCAGCTCTGAGAATGATGTTTTTCATTCTCTACCACGAGGCCCAGCTCTGTCTCAGGTGTTTCTCTCCCCTACCTGCCAGCCTGTTGTTCACCACGTTGTGCTTCTCCCAGAGCCACAGAACAGCCTGGTCCAAGCTTTTCACGGAATCCATGGATTCTCTGGCCATCTCCTCAAAATGCTGAGCACAAGCCTTGCACCCAAAGAAGTGCTGGATGTATCTCCTCATGACCTGCAGCACAATTTGGGGGTTGTCCTCAAGACCTACAAGACAAGTGACAGATGCAGCTCCAACAGCAGAAAAGTGAACTGGGGGAGGAGGAAAGGAAAAGTTGCTCCATAGAATTGACACCTGATCTGAAATGAGTCACTTTTGTAACTTAAAGTGGCTGTTCATACCAATACATACAACACACTCAGTCTATATTATTTGTGCTCAAAGTTACCCTGAACAACACAATAAAATAAAAGCCAAGTGTTCGCTACAGTGAAATTTCTCCTTTCAGAGTATCTTAAAATTTAAAGAGAAAACCAAACTTAGTTAATGAAGACCAGACATTATTTCTATCAAGAGCACACTGTGGAATTGTTAAAATATGCCAAGTTCACACTTTTAAGTAGAAAGTAGAGACTTTCTCTAAGCTCTTGCCCAATAACTAAATGAATATTTAAGTTATGCATTCACCACTATGTTCGTGCCCAGGCACTGAAGCTGTGGTGACTTTGCTACTGAAAAATCAGAACTCAAACCCCCTCTGGTGAGCCCTGCACAAGGTGCCTGTGGTGGCTGTTTGTTACTCCATAATTCTGAGGAACTGGAGAGCACCACAATCTCATTACAGTTATTAATTCCACGGCTTTTTTGGCAGGCTCTGAATGCACAGAGCAGCTGCTGAGCAACACTTTGCAGAGTAAATCAGGAATTCCTCCTAAAATAAACACAAACACGTGAGCCCTTCTATAACATTCACACTTTCACACTAAAGATAATGCAGAAGATTAATTAATTCAGCAGGAAGATAAGGCCTGCACAGGTTGAGAACTTCGTGGCCTTTATTGTGCCAGCAGGTAGCTCCTTACATCTCTAAGGGCCTTGAAAACCTGATATAATTTGTTGAAATCCTAATGGTTTCATCTCTGTCTCAGGGAATTCCTGATTCATGCTTAATTGACCCAGTAAATTATGTCAAAATGTATTTAAAAATGTCCTGTGTGTTACCATGAACGCTCACTTGTCAAATTAAACACATTTTATGGTGCAGATTGATCAAATTACAGACTCCTGCTGCTGAACACCACGAGTAATTTACTATTGCTTTGTTTTCTTGGGAAAAAAAAAACAACAACAAAACCTGCTCAAACTATCATCTGTTATAGATATGGGAAATATATTAAGACTGTCATCAACACCTTTATTTAGAACAACAACAGCATATTCTTAAACACAGCAGCAAAAAGAAGTCTTTAAAGCCCAAAAGAAATCCTAAAAAACAAACGATTTCTCCTCAGCCATTCAATATCTGTGATTGAACAGACATGTATAAATAAAAGCTATGAGATTAAAGCAGATTAAATTACTGCATTAAAAGAAAGGCTGGGAAATTATTTCGGAAGTTGAAACGAATTTTAGGCAGAACAGTTTTACCATTTATACTGAAATGTGTATTTAGGAAAAAAACCCAACAACAAACACAACCAGCAAATTATGTCTTTGTGGAGAAACAGAGATTCATACAAAAATGTCATTTCATCTGCTCTCCTCTGCAATGTTACACCCTTGAAAATTCATTTTGTGGGGAAATCTGTCAAATTCTGCAATAGGTTTTTTAAAAAAAGCCAGATAATTTATTCTAAAATCCACAAGCCTGTCTTATTCACACCAACACATCCTGTTAGCTCAAACCACGTTTCTTGCAGGTCAGTGTGCTCAGGAAATGATTTGTACAATGATTTCACACACCCTTGGGTGTGAGCAGCTCTGTTCCGAGTTCCTTTGGATCCCTCCTGCTGCTCCCCCGTGGCTTCAAATTTCTCCATTCAGCATTAAAATGTATCAAATAAAGCCCAATAAAATCATTTTATCAAGAAAGCCACAGAGAGTTCACCCAGAGTGCCAGGCCCTCGAGCAGAGGGGACGATCAAGAGAAATACATCTGCTTTAGAAAGAAAACAATTGCAAAATGGCTCATTTTGTTTGTTTTTCTTTTACCAGCCCCGAGATGAATCTTCTATTAACATCTGCCATGTATCATCGTGTAATCCTCCTTTTCTCTTTCCTCCCAAACTACTGCAATTCAGGGTAACCCTAATCTTTAAAGTGGACAAGAACCATAAAACCCTACCTGTGGTGGGAAGGATTAGGGAGTACATCATGCTTTTTAGTAGATGGGATTTAAACAAGCAATAAGGAGAGGAAAACCTCCCAAGACATAATCCCACAGTCTCAGACTGACCCAATTCTTTCACCGTAAGAAGCGATCATCACATATCTGGCCCGATTTACGGCCAGGGTTAACTGTGCCAAAGAGTTCTCAGGTCCTACAATGTATTTTTAACTTCAGCCTCATGCCTGAAACACACAATTTGAGGTGCAATTTTGTGTAGTTAAATATTAAGATTTTTTTTTTAAATTATTTTTAGATTTAATCAGAGCACTTGGAGAATAAAAGGGGAAATTTAAGTTATGCAGGATCCTGCTGAACAGCTCAAAATCATCCAGCACAAACCCCTCAAACTCACCAGGCAGTGAATGCACTAAATGGAAGAAATTCAATCTACTGCCCCTTGAACAACAAACAAAACAAAGAGAGAAACAAAAACCAACAACAGGGTGATTTGCTATCAAAAAATGTCTGTTCTGCAGGAGAATTACTCAGATTTGAAGGATTTTCACCCTGACTGCAAATAATGCTGGACAAATGTATGTATTGATAATGTGAAATAATAAAATATTTTTAAAGATACAATCAGCAACTGGCAAATGGAGAATTTCTGAGATGTATGATGCCCATGTAGAATTCTGATATTCCTTGGAAAAGGTATTTAAAAGGCTTTAAATTAAAACTAAATAGAACTGTGAACAAACGAAGCCCTGTCCTGGCAAGAATAAAAACATATGAAGGCCAAAATTTTATCATTAGTAATTCTATTTCCATTGGGTGAGGAAAATAGATTTTATAACCAGCATGTTTCTTAAAGAAGAATCATCACCACAATATTAACACTTAGCTTCACAAGATGCTGCAAGTCTAAAACTGAGCAATTTTACAGAGTGCTGGCAAAGTAGTAAATCACTGCAGGGATTAATGACAGGTACATTCAGCTGAAAAAAAAACCAGTCATAACATTCAGTATTTAAGAAATAACATTACAGAAGGATCAGCTAATAGCTGCACATCTTTTACAGCTACTGAACTGTAGGGTTAAAACTCATTTTCCTCAAATTTCATTCCCAGTGCAACCTCAGGTAACCTGAATCATTTTCATCCCTTTTCAGGGAGCTGAGAATTTCTTTGTTTGAAATTCTCTCTTTTTTTTTTCCCTTCCCTTTTTATGCTTTATTACTCCCAGCTTTAGGGCCACACACTTTATTTCCAAGCACATTTCCAAGCCTTCCTGCTGCAGCCAAGCTCTGACCCCTGCTGGTGCAGCCCTGCAGCCACTCTCTCCTCCACAAATGGATTCCTTGAGGATTTACACACCAAAAAACATTTGCTGCTCACCTGTGTTGAGCAAAGCTTTTGGTCTCAGCGCAGCCTGAACAGTGAGGGTGTGGAAGAGCTTCCAGAGGGAGCAGCTGTAGCCTCTCAGCTCTGGTCTGCTGCCCTGGCAGCCAACCCACTGGACCTTCCTGGTGAGAAATATCCCAGAAATCTGAAAAAAAAGGAGATGTATTTAAGGCATGTGCTGCTCTGGGGCATAAATGCACCACTGAATGTGGCAGCACCGTTGATCCCACATGGAATTGAGGTGATCCAGGGTAAAGAACAATAAACTACTTTCTGCACTTGCTGCTGATGAATTCATGCTTAAGGCAAACAAACTTTTAAAAATCATCAACTCTCAGATACTCTGAAGCATCATCATAAAACTCATCCCTCTTGGACATGCATTACGTGATAGAAAATGTTCAGTCATTGACATCAAACCTATTAAAACCAGAACACACAAAGTAGCTTAACCTGTAAAGGTTTTCTTTAAGAACAGTATGAAAACAATACATAAAAACATTCCTGTACACTGACAGAGCTCCAACCTCCCTGGGAACACTCAAAATTCCCTATTACTCCACAAGGTTTCCATGATTTACAGTGAAAGCCTTAACTGGCTGTAAAATTCAGTATTATTTCTTCCTGGAACAAGCCCACTCCTTATTCTTTGCACCTAAAATCCAGAGTAAGATTTTACTTTCTGAGACTTCTCTCTCCTCTTCCTAAAACACGCAGGAGGTTTCCAAATTTCAGACAGAAATAGGGAAGAAATTGTTAAGTTCTGTGCAAAGACAGCCCCATCACAGGGCTTTGCCAAAGTGAGATGGGATTCCAGCAAGGAAATTAGAGAGTATTTGGGGAAACTCTTCAGGAATAATGCACATTTCAGTGGGTAAATTTCCCATCACTTAAACTCTGACCTTCAAGAGAATCCTGCTGATAGCAGGCACGGCAAAAGCAAGTCAGAAATATCCTCTGGGAATCCTGCATCCCTGGGGATGACATTGGGGAACAAGTATTGCTTGCTCACTATAAAACCCAGCCAGGATTGTGTGTTTCAATTCTCTCATTTCAATTTCTTCGTGTGGATGTGGTTTGGTTTTTTTTTTCTGCTAATGATTTCACTTTATTTTCATTTTAACCTTCTTATAACTCCATTATGACTGAGGCAGCAGCAGTAAGTGATGTCTTAGATTGATATAGAATCTTATCCTTTCCTAATGCCCTGTTTTATGCTGGAACTGGGAACAGCTTACCCGCATTTTGTTGTTGACCAGATCCAGGATGGCATCATAAGGGATTTTGTCTAATGGAAGGCTCACCAGCCACTCCTGCAAGGTCTCTAACAACTTCACCACAGGCTGACGGCCAGGAAAAAGCTGAGAAAAATAAAAGAAAACAAGGGAGAAAATATTTTCAAGCACAAATCTCATCACCAGCGAGACGCTTTCGGCTTTATCCAAATGTTTCTCCTGTCTGTAAAATGCTTTATTTTGGTTTTTGATGAGCAATTTCATTACTTGTTCTGCTTTCAGTAAAAAGCCATCTCGCACCAGCTTTTGCTTACAAAATTCAACAAGTCTTTTTATGCAAAATGTTAAAAATGAAGCAGGCAGGAATGCTGCAGAACAACTTGACATTATCTAGGATTTCACGTTAAGATAATTCAGTTCAGAATGTGGCTCAAAACAGAGTGTAACACCTCAGTGACACAGAGAGGCTGAAATCCTTCTCATTTTTGGAAGATCAATCACAAAAAATAGTTCATTTTAGTCAGATTTCTGTGAATTTATGAGTTGTTACCCAGAAGAGCATTTTCTTTTTCATATGTGCAGTAGTGATTTCCAAAGTGGTCTGGAATCAGGGCCTTCCTGGCCTTGGAACTTACAGGAGCCACAGCCTGGCAGATGAATCTGAGGAACTGTGAATCAGTTATTATTAGTTATAATCAGTTATAATAAGGCCATTATTTTACAGCAGAAATGGTATTTTGCTTTAATGAGGGTTGGAATTACCATAGAATTAAGTCAGGGATCTGCCATCCTTTAGGACCCTTCCAGAGGGAGCAAGATTTCAGTCCTGAAAATTCCCCAAGTAGGGAATCAGAGACCTCTGTGCCTTTGGATTGAGCATCACTACAAACAGGAGAAGAATAGAAAAAGTTTCCTAACAGAAACACCTGAAAATACAAATGAGAGCTGCAAGGAAAGTGTTACATGACCAAAAAGAAAGCAAATAAAGGACAGCAACCGCTGCTGTGACAAGGCAGGTGGAGATGAGCAGGCACCTAGAAGAGAACATTCCCCATTTGTCACCAATTGCCAGGGAAGCAAATGACATCAGCTGGCCAGGAGCCATCAGGAAGAACAGAGGATGTTTTAGGGATAATATGATGGAAAGATTACCACCACACTTTCTTAAAGAAATGAGGCCAGCTGGAGATTTCTGACCTCTGATGGCTGCAGGGGGGAGCTGGCTGGGTAAGGAGCTGTCTGTCTGATTTTCAGATAAACCCAGATATTTGGAAATGGTTCATATAGGCCTTATTATTCCCTTAAGAGTTATTGATTCACTTTTTAAAACTAAAACACAGTGCTAGCTACACAGCGGGTAACAATAAAGAGATATTGGTAATTTCAGCAAGCTGGCATTATAAAGCAGAATTATTTTAAATTTTTTCAAATAATATCACATTTTGTTAGATTTTCCTTTCATGCAGATGTAACACGTAAGCATTTTTGATTTTTAAATACTCAACTATCTTCAATAGCTCAGTTATTTTTGGATACCTACTTAATTAAAAACAGTACCTCAATTACATTCAAAATTTAGACAGAAGCTACTAACATCTCTAAGTAGAACACAATTTGCCAAGTATGCATTAACGAAATCCAAAAGTCAAGGATGAAAAACAAAGGTTGGTTTAATCCCACTGAGTTACAATAGCTACTTATCCTGAAAATCTGATAAATGGACTATATTTACAGTGTTTGTTCAATATGTTGCAGACTGCTTAAGCTTTATTTAATTTTGAGCCCCCTAAGGTGAAATTAAATTGCATTTTAACCCTGTAAGTATGTCAGAACAGCAAACAATACCTCAAAAACAGCCTTTAAATAAACCCACCAAACTCTTTTTTACGCTACAGAGGATGCACACACTTAAACACTGTGCAAGACATTTTGAGAGACTTATGTCCCACGATAAATTTTACGGCGGAGTCACTTTATCCTCACAAACAATCAAAGCCCAGAAGTGCCTACCTTGGCAGAGATGGTGACAAAGTCCTTGAAGGTCTTCAGCTCAGCTCCCTCGAGTGCCTTGTGCGTGGCCAGCTCCACCCGCAGCAGGAAATGCAATCCCGACTCAAGGTCAGCCATGTACAGCCTGGACCTGGAACACATCAATCCTGGGCTGCCCCGGCTGCCTCCTGCCTCTCGTGTCCTCGGCAGCCACAGAGGTAAAGTGGATGGGAGGAGGTGTCATTAAAGCCCCACCCTTGGGCTGCCCTGGCTGCCTCCTGCCACTCGTGGCCGCGGCAGCCACAGCGGTACCGTGGTTGGGAGGAGGTGTCATTAAAGCCCCACCCTTGGGCTGCCCTGGCTGCCTCCTGCCACTCGTGGCCGCGGCAGCCACAGCGGTACCGTGGTTGGGAGGAGGTGTCATTAAAGCCCCACCATTGGGCTGCCCTGGCTGCCTCCTGCCACTCGTGTCCGCGGCAGCCACAGAGGTAAAAGGGATGGGAGGAGGTGTCCTTAAAGCCCCACCATTGCGCTGCCCTGGCTGCCTCCTGCCGCTCGTGTCCTCGGCAGCCATAGAGGCAAAATGGTTGGGAGGAGGTGCCATTAAAGCCCCACCATCGGGCTGCCCTGGCTGCCCCCCGCCACTCGTGTACTCGGGAGCCACAGGGGTAAAAGGGATGGGAGGAGGTGTCATTAAAGCCCCAGCAGCACGGCCACCCCACAGTGACTGCACTGTCCTGCCCGGCAGGGACTGCTCGCTTCGAGTGTCACAAGCAGAGTTTGGACAACTCAGGCACAACCACACATAAAAAAGTTTCTTTTATAATTGCACTGAACTTTTTGCCTCCCAGCCAGCTTTAGTTTGTAATGGAATTACAGCCCTGGTGTAAGGAAATTACAGCTTCTCTGCTGGGCCGACCGCAAACAGAAACAGGACATGCTCTGAACAACAGGGGATTATACACAGGGCAGGGGTGCAAACAACTGAAAATATCAGTGTTGGAAAGGACTGAATTAGAAATTCTCTCCCAAATGCAGCAGTTTTACTGCAGGCCCTTTACCTACGAGTTAAATCAGAGCAGCTCTTAAGAGTTATGACAGGTACAAGAAACCAAATCAAACGTTTTCAAAGTTCCTTCTCACAACCAAATATCTTCATAACTAAACCTGCTTTAAAAAGCAGAAATGCATCAAGCACACAGCCCCAACTTTCAGTGCTTTTCAGTGTGAGACAGAGCAATGGAACTGAACGAACAGAAGTCCACAGAGTTAACACTTCCTGTAAGAGTTCAGCAGCACTACTGTTGCTAAAAAACAGAATTAAAAACAATCATTCAAAAAACTGGCTGCTCCCACCTCCTAAATAACATGCAGGAGAGAATATATTAAAAGACATATCATCTATAATCATATATACCACATCTATAACTTAATTTAAGCCACAGACTTATTCTGAATTTATCTCCTTAATTAACAAAGTACTCACTTAAATTTTAAAAACCAGCAAAATTCTGCGTCAAGTTTCTTAAATAAAGAGACATCCACATGAATGCAGGAGGTTCTCCAAAAGGATCCTATTTAGAAGACACTTGGAGTAGAGATTCATGTCAACAAGATTTTGCCTTGCTGGAAAGCAGCTCAATTTAACTAAGTTGTTTTGCTAACAGAATGTTTCATATAAAGTATTTTATAATGGTCACTGAAAGAAGATGATACTAACAGTGTCTATGAAAGGAAAATAAGTATTATATTAAAGCACTCAGTCCCACATCTTTTCCATCTAAAGATGCTGAGGGATTATCTCTCTGCAAAGGCTTTGCATCCTTCTCTCAAAGAGGGAAAGAGGGTGAAGATAAACCTTAGGGGATTTGGGGTGATAAACATCTTTCACAGGGACTTTAGTATTTTCTATACTTGCATTTGACAAGCCCTTTTTGGTGGGCACTGCTTCACTATTGCACACACAGAGAATTTCCCACAGAAAATTTTACTATTTATTTTTTCAGGGACACTGAGCGCTTCTTTCAGGTAATGAGTGATAAGTCCTTGGGATTTTCAAGGCAACTGAATATTTAACAACACTTCTGGTAAAACCATTCCCTCCATAGCAGTGCAGATATTTGCGGCTAAAACCAAAATACCTCAGTCATTTCACCTGTGAATTGTTTGAAAAGCTGCTCACAACTGAACTAACTGAGTGAAATTAAGGAAAATATGGAACGGCACTAGGATTTTATAATAAATTACAGCACAGCTTCCCACCTGGCAAGAAAAAACTGCAGATAAATTTTAATAACCAAATTCATTAAATTCAAGGGCATCACTTACTTATCAAACTCTTTCCACACCTTGATTTCTGTGCTCTCCTCTTTATTTTCCGGAGCAGGCAGCTGCAGTGGCAACAGGAGTTTTTTCCTTACACCTGGCAGTGACTTTAAATACGAAGAAAAGAAAGAACGTAGAGGCTTCAAACTGCAAATGGACAAAGAGAGATGGCTTTTAATCTCAGACTAAGTGAATGTCCAAAGCAAATTACTGTATTTATAAAATAAGATATTCACTTTGGTTTATGTTTTACAGTCCTAGTGCAGCATGGTCTGTTTTGATACAAAGTGAAACAAAATAATGTTCAATTCATGAAAAACAAATCACTTGGATTAGGGGTGTGAAATTCCATTTAATATAAGAACAAATAATGTTTATCCAAATGTCAGTTCACATTACACAAGAAATGGGTTTTTTTAGGAACTTTGATGGTTCATTTATTTTTTCCACTTTTATTCTGAAGTTTTTTCTTTTCAGAAGTATCGCAGTAATAAATTTCAGCTATAAATGGCCAACAGTGGTAAGTAAAAGCAGTGTTAGGTCTGTTATTGATGATATAGGGAACACACAACTTCAGTGAGTACAATCTATTGAGGGGTCAGGACATCAAACCCTGACGTTTTTATAAGTTAAGTGAACCTCCCCATAACCCTCTGGCAGATAATTACTTACTTATTAATTAATCCATGGCTGCCATTGGGCTGTATCAGGTAGCACGAGGGGACTGAGGTGACCCCCAGTTTCTCCAGGAAAGGTTTATCAAAATTCAACGCTCTCCTCACCACGATGTTTTCATACTGGGTCAAGTCTAAGATAACCTGGGTAATGAAAGGATGCCAGGAGTTATTCATTGTTCAAGGAACTTCCAATCTTGCAGGACAAGACACACAAACAGGTGACGTGCATCATCCTTTAAGGGCGTCATTAAGCTGTTTGCAGGAGGTGCAGCTGCTCTGTGCACACAAACAATTTCACTTAAAGAAGATTTACTCTTCTCTAGAAATTATTACTTCTATCTTCCTCTTTTTTTTTTAATATTTCTTGGTCTATCCTGGTCTTTTCCTCCTTCCTTCCATCAGTGATGACACATGGCCTCCTTTTCTTCAGCAGTATGGGAAGGTTTGTCCATATTGCCTTGTGTTGTAAACATGAAAACAATGCTATTTTCTGTTTCACTAAACTATTCTATAAAGCTCAAATGCTACATAACACTAGCAAACATTTTTTTATTCTGAAATAAAATCACTTTGTGTTAATCAAATGACTCTGTCTTCCCCTCCAACTGCAGATAATAAAAACAGAGTGTGATAAAAAGCTCAAGAACTTTATAACCTTCACATTTCTCCAGTAATGCCCACTTGCATCACCACAGCAGCTTCCAGAGAAGAAATGCCTGGAAGCAGCCTGCTTCCCAAAGTGATTCCCACTTTTGGCAGCACAATCTCCTCCACTCATGACACTGGGCCACCTCAGCATCAAATCTAATCAGAAACATTTTGCAAACACTGGATGTTTCCACACAGATTATGCCTGGATAATTATGCAATTTTTTTTTCTTCACTTATCCTAGATCTTGGCAGGAAGAGAAAAGTAACAGTTGTCTGAGTTAACAGCAGGCTCATTAGGTGGGGAAAGGACGCCAAATCAAATATTTTATTGGGAAGCAAAACCTAAAGACTTCCACTTTCCCTGTGTTTTGGACCTGTGCAAATCATTTCGTGCTACCATCTTCATTTGCCAAAATTTGTATGTGAAGAAAGGGAACTGGAGAATTTAGATTATTATAAACAGTTGTCTAGAAGAATGAGTATTATAAATACTGTTCTGTTACTCTTGCAGTAACAGAACAATAATGTAATCTGACAATAGTTTTGCTGTCATCTTTGAAAGAAAATTGTGCTGAGAATGAAATGGATAAATTAATCTACTAAAATAGGAGTGGAAGAAGTTAACATGAAGTTCACAGTAAGTTCCTCTGTGTGACTGAACACCACAGCCCTATAAAATCCCTGGGTTTTATGATCCCCCAGCCACGTGTGACCTGCTCTAGTGCTGTAATCAGAGAGCTGCTGAAGAAGCTGGGATCCAGCTGGTTTATGGTAACATCCACTCACAGTCACTCTGTCCCTCACAAGTCTCACGTTACCTCTCGGCCGATGTAGGAGCTGTTGCTTTCAAACACGATGGCTGTGTAGTGGTGGCTGTTCTTGTCAAAAAGAGATGTAATATCACTGGACCTTTGAAGAAAAGAAAAGCAATTTAGCACAGAATGCAATGCACCCAGTGTCACTCATGGAATTTCCTTTTACAGTCTCGTAGCAGAACTGATAGTAAGAAAAAAAACTCACTTCATTTTAAATTTTCTACGGTTTAATTAATTAATCAGTTAACAGAGAGCAGCTACATTCGAAAACAAGGAACTTACAACATTGGATCCAGTGGTGGGCAAGCAGGAGGCCTCATCTCCTGGGAATGGTTCTGGAGGAAGTCAATCATCATCTGACGAAGTGTTTGCAGCTCTCGATCTGCTCCTGCTGGGAACAGGTTCCAAAAAAACACAACCCTTCAGAAAACTGGGAAAAAATTACTCACACGAAGGTTTTCTGTGCATGTGGGTTTTCTCATGCTTTTCTGGGTCAGGTTTTTGCTTTAAATTTGGACTTAAAACCCAGCATACTATTTGGCTAAACAACAGAAACCAAGGATTTAGTTGTAGGATTTCATTTTAATGTTGATGTGAGGTCTTATTTAAGAGCTGTCATCCCACCCTAAAATTAATAAAACCTCAAGACTTTTCCAAATGTATCCATCTGCCTGCCTTGCTGATTTTCTCATCAAACAATGCTTGATTCTCAATGTGAACATTTTCACAGTAGTTGCTGTGGGCAACTTCAACTGGATATTAACCACAAATTAAAATCTGCCAAGGTGTATCATTCCTACCAAATGGAGAGGCCCAAAAGCCATGGAACAAGAGGAGGAAATAACTGAAGTGTGAGAATATTTCATTTGCTTTAAAAGAACCACACTTAAAAGCAGAAAAAATCACAACTGCCCAAAAGCTAAAACTGAGGTTCTCTTGTAGAGGAAGGGTTAATGGTGCAGGTGGTCTCTCCTCTGACCTCTGGCCTTTTAAATGTTCATCCACAGAAAGGGACAACATTACTTTTGTCCCAGACAAACCACCTCAAGCTGTGATCCTGTCAAACCCTGGGATAAGCCTATTTTCAGGGAGCCACCCTCTGAATAGGGGCTCTCCCAGTGCAACTCAGGGTGCCTGGGAAGTGGCTGAGGGATCAAAAGGCACCGGAGTCAGGATTGAGCAAATTGGATCTCGTGCTGATGAGGGGTGTGGTGGAAAAAAAAAAGGGACTTAAAAAAATTAACAAGTCATTTGTGAAAATTAAGAGCTGCATTAAAAAAAAAATTAGGAATGCAATCCCTAAGTTCTTGAAGAAATGTTTTGCCTGCCTAAAATTCTGATTAACACCTCACAGAGCACTTGAAATACCCTGCCTTAAAGAGCTAATTAGTGTCCACCCCATCCCTGGCCAAAGTCATTGACAGGCGAAGGGATTTTGCTTGCTGTGTGACACGGCCCTGGCTGACAGGAAAGCTGCTCTGGGAATTTCTTACAGCAAGATGTTCTCACCTTGGTAATTTTCTCCGGTCGTAAACTGCTTTGTAAATGCTTTGAAGTACTGCGTGGGAGAAAAGAGAAGTCACTGTATCAGACAAAAAAGCCCAATTTAGGAACAAAAATGGCTTTCAAGAGTTTTTACTTTTACAGCTCTATCCAAAAAACATTTTTATTTATCTGGTCAGAAGAGAGTTTTCCCTCTTAGGCTGTGAGTTCCAAAAAGCTGCTTCTCACCTACCTGAGGGCAGGAGGAAAAATACCTTAATGCATAATTCAGTGGTGTATATTGATCCTGTACTGCAAACATTAACCCAAACACAAATTAACTGATCACCAAATCAGTGCTACCCGCTCTGTGCCTACTTGGAACACTATCCACATTTTCCCAACTCCCTCCAGTGGTTAAACAGGAGATCTAAGGGAGCTTGGCTGCCTTCTGCTATAAAAAATAAATTATTCAATTCAGTGTTTAATAAAGAGGATATCATAATTTACACCTAAAACTTTGAAGAGTAAAAGAAAATAAAGATACTGGTTTTACTCTCAGGGTAAAAGATCACAAATCCTACATTGAAATGTCTCCTGTTCCCTCTCCTGTCATCACAAACAGTTTATTCAACTCTCTCCATCCACCACATTCTGCTCATAATTAGTAATGTGATTATGCAGACTGACGGAGAAGGTAAAAATTGCACTCAGACTTAAAAATGAACAATGGCAGATACTTTCGGCTAACACAGCATCCCCTTTCAGAGGCACTTTAAGCAAATTATCAAATTAACCACAAAAATAGCGAAGGGTAAATTTTTAATTGGTCATGCAATCAGCTGTTTTCACGAGGCAATTTCAATGTATTCCCTTTACTTTCACACACCAAAACTAAGAACATTATTAATAAGCCTGTAACATCTGAATTTGAAAAATATCTATAATTGGTTATTATCTAATTAATCTATTGAAACTAGGTGTTAGATACATGTGATAACATGATGCTTTCTAGAATGATATCTTCATTCAATAAGTATTTTTCAGATTCAGAACTGAATGACTCCTCAAAACAGCTGCATCAGCTCTTGCATTCAGCAAAACCCCCCCAAATTTTCATCAACTCTGCAGCTTTCTCAGCAAAGCAAAGCAAAACTCCAGCTACAGAACAATGAGTTACACATCACTTTATGGTTTTAATTACTACCAAACATGCATCATTTGCCTAAGGCAGGACGTTCTGCCACTTACCCTTAAAGTTGGGTAATAGTGAATCCCATATTCTTTGCACGTCTCGTAGTTCCCTTCTTCCCCACAATCCAGCACTCCAATTCTAATTGCAGATTCCCAGTCTGGAAACAAAGATATCTTTCAATTTTCAGCAGAAGTGACCACGGATCCCAGCTGATGGATTACCTTCCTTCCCATGGAAACCATCAACAGGACTCTGAGAGATTCCAGTGGCATAAAAATCCAGCCCTGGGTCGATTTTCATTTGCTGTTCATTTCTATCCCCCAGTGTAACACAATCTACTGATTTTTAAAATAACCAAAACCTCCCTGTTTTTCTTGGCTGCATCACTGTTTCCAATGCACCTAAACAAGAGGAATCCCAGCACAGAATGCAGTAGTTCCAGGGCTGGATTCAGGAAGATGAAATCGGGGCCAACCCAACACTTGCAAGGAGCTAGATTGAACTCCTCAGCTTTTCCCATTAGCTGTGCTCATAAAATAGAGCATGCAGAACATATATAACTGAATAAAATTCATCCAGCACTTACTCATCCACATGGCTGTCAATTACAAACCCATACATTTGATGCACCTTGTACTAGAGCTTTCGAAACAAGCTGCTTTTTCTCCAACTTGCAATTTTCTGAGGCCTCAGGATTACACACAGCCCCCAGTTCATGCAGTGTCTGGTGAAAGCTGTATTTATCTGGCAGTATTGTTCAGAAATACATTAGTTATATCCCAAAAAATATCCGAGTTTTAACCAGAGTGTTAAATAGTTGAGTTTGAGCATCACTCTGAGTTTTTTGTATAGCAATAACCACGAGAGTTCAAGTATTTCCATAAATATGCTTCTACAACTTCAATAAAAGCTTTCAACTAACTCACAGCTTTTTCCTTCTCGTTTTGCTGGGAATTTATCTTTTTGAGCCAGGCTCTGCTGCAGCAATCACTTTAAGGAAGAACCACTCCAAGAGAATCCTTAGGCAGTTGCTTTTTAAAGCAAAGTTAAATCCAACCAGCCGTGGGCAGAATTTGAAGGTCCTCCCCAGTTCCCAATAAAATTTAAAAAGCACTAAAATTAAACGTGCTTTTACAGCAAAGAGCACGAAAGCTTCATCAAGTTCAAGAGCTGATGGACAGTTCTGGCCTCTGAAATTTAGCTTGACCTTTATTAGTGTTTGGAGGAGGCTGGGGCAGCTGATGGAGGGGTTTGTGCTGAACTTGCCAAGAGCTGAGCGGGCACCAGGAGAGCCCCGAAAGGCTGGAGCAGATGGGCACCCATTCACAGCAGCACAAAGGACACAACAGCCCATTTCATCACATAAAACGAAAAACACAAAAGAAAAGTTTGGCTTCTGGGTATCTCCCTCATTCAACTTTCACCACTCCTCCTCCTCCTCCTTTTTCCACCTGTCTGGATCCTCCTCCAGGCCGTGAATGGGAGCTCTCTGGACACAATGCAAATAACCCAGCACGACAAAGCAGCCCCAGCCCAGCGAAACACTGGGGTTAAAGAGCACCAGCTGGGATGTGCTGCTCAGCATTCCTGCTGCTGGAAACGGAGCTTTTCCTTTCCAAGGGATGCCAGGGTTGCTGGAGTGCACAGCCGACACTCTGGAGTCACAGTGGCACTGGCTGGCTTTTTAAAAAATGCTGATTAATTTTAAATTAGCATTAGTGGTTTTGAAACACTGACTCAGAAACGATGGGAAAGAGGCAGATGAGGGATGCATTAACCAACACAATCTCTGTTTAGGCTAAACAAGCTGCAGTGAATGACAGGACAGGACAAACTGGAATCCTGCAGGTGGGTCAAACCTCCCACTTGAGAAATGCCACAGCAAACCAGTGAATCACAAGGAATACACTTCTTTTTCAAAAAGTTTCAGTCGGGGAGGTAAAAGACTCATCACAAGGCACCTCTCCCTCACAGCTACTTGAGTTGCCTATTTTGACACTTGGCTGTTTCCTGAAGCATGACAAGGTGACTGCAGTTCCCCACCAAATGTGTCCAAAGAACAATTTCTAGTAGGAAACCATCATTGCTGGATTTGAAACAAAACCCGCTAAATTTGGAACAGTTACTCCACATCCTAGGGAGTGGATTGATTCTGTGTATAATTCACAGGTTGTCCTATGTGGGATTTCCAAGGGTTTGTTATTACACACAATTCCAGCCCGTAGATATTTTGTCGGATGGACTTAATCATCTTTTAGACAGAAAAAAGACAATTAACTCTAATGGCCACTTTGGCCAGTGCTGTAATAAAATGAAATGTGTGATTAGGAAAGCAGCAGCACTGACTGAGCTGAAAGCCTGTTCTGAGAGCGAGTATCAAAATAGAAACATAAATTACACAAAAGCAAGCACTGATCCTATTTTTCAGGAGGATTATGCTCTGCTGTGAAGTCTGCAATGGTAGTATTGCCAAGATTTAACAAATGAGAAACAAAGTAAAAATTAGGTCTATTAGTACAGGCCTTTTTTGGAACAAGCAGTTGCACCAATTTAACTGGATTTTGTTTTGACACCAAATCAGCAAACACAACCCCAGTGATCTAGGAGTTCCCTAACGTAAATAAACCTGCATCCTCAAGGATACCTTTAATATCCTAGCAGATGAATAGTATTTTTAAGAAATATTGAGACAGATTAAGTGGTTTGGGTTTGGTTTCTTTGATGAAGCTACCAATGAAAAGTGTGACTGTTCTCAGTCTCCTAAAATCCACTCGTCCAACTCGAAAATGGAAACATTCTGCAGACAAATAACACTGGAAGCAAATTGCATTTGCTGGTAATGCCAATGTCCACAAACATTCAAAATCCACTTTCTAAATGAAAGTCTTCATAAAAACTTAATGGATTAAAGAGGAGAGAGGCCTTTAACTGGTTGCAGTGACACAAGTGCATAACAGCATTTGCAGTTACCATGACTGCACGTGAGAAAAAAATATGTATTTGAAGAAGTCTTTGCAAGTTACAGAGGTATCACACTGCTGTAATCCTACGTAAATCCCTGTCTTATTTTGACCAAAGCTCTGGCCAGTTTGGGCTCTTCTTGCTCTCCTCTGCTGTACTCAAAGACCTCCTTGTTACTTCAAAGAAGGAGAAGATCTAATATTATTTTAGCCTCAAGCAGATCAAAGCAGTACAGAAAATGTTACATAAACTTATGCAAATTAAACAGAAAAAAAGTTACTGGTTTATAAACAAACCCCTCATGCAAGTAAGGAGCATTTGAAGTGCTCAGAAAACCATGACTGCTCTGTGTTTCTCTGCTTTTGAGTTTTTGCTCATCAATTGCAATTCCTCAGCGTGTGATGAGTTCATCAGGACCTATTTTTGGGTGGGTTTCCACTTCCATATATCTAAATGTACACCTAATACTCCACCTACATACATTTCATGTGAGTTGTTAATGCTTTTCAGAGTGTCACAGAACAGCCAGAGCTCTTCAGTCCCTCTCAGAGTGAGACCATGAATGCATTAGAACTGCTGTCTCCATCCTGGAAATGTCTCTTGGGTGAAACGTGAAATTAAGAGTAGTTTAAAAGCCTTTACACTGCTACATTAAGCGTAACATTTCCTACAAATTTGATCATGTTTCCTTCCCAGCAGAAGTACTGAACCTTAATTGATATCTCAGGGGTCTGTTTGTTTCCTTAGATCTACAAATAGAGTAAAACACTTCAGCACCTGCCAAAAAAACTGAGCAGGCTAAGGCGCAGCAAGGCAGGTCCCTCAGCATAAGCTGTGGAGGCCATCACTTCTCCTAAAGTCACTAATTGATAAATCTAAAAAGCTGGTCCTCACTTTGCTTGATTTTTTGGTATTTTTTTTCTGGTGGTCCTTTTCTCCCTTCGAGCCCACCCACCCCACCCACACTACACTGAATCAGCAAGATACAAATCAAGTGTGTGGACGGCCTCTTCAGTACCACGGTATATTTTTTTTGTTTATCCTCTGAAACGAGCTGCTGTCTTTGTAAAGGATTTAGAAGATAAACATCGTGCCTTCAAGAGTTCAGTCTAAACAAACCTCAGGTGCACAGGGACACTTGCACACAAACCCACAGCTGGACTGCTGTGTGCGTGCAAGGTGATGTTTTATCCCTGGATCCCTTCAAAACCTTTAACTCGGAGGTGTGCTTCCACCATCCACCCCTTGCTCTGCCCCATGTGCTATTTCGGCTGCGTGGCACCACCAGAGCAGGGGGTGAGGCTGGGTGATGCTCACACAACCCCGGCCAGACGTGGCACGGCCCACAGGTGACACAGGGACCGAGGGCCCGCGGTCACCCAGCCCAGCGCCCCTCGGGCCACCGCCGCGGCCCTGCACCGGCTCCGGGCACCGCGGGAGGCCGCGAAGGGCCGCGGGGCAGCGGCCGGGCCGGCGGGGCCGTGGGCGGTGACCCGCTCCGAGCCTCACCTTTGACGTCCCCCGCCAGCGCCCGCCAGGTGGGCGCGAAGGCGATGCAGTGGCCGCAGGACGAGCTGTAGAACTGCACCACCCAGGCGGCCGAGGAGTTGAGCAGCGCCGACCGCACGGAGCCGGCCGTCAGCACGGTCAGCGGGTCGTGCCCGGGCCGATAGAGCCGCGCCGTGGCGGCCGCCGCCAGCAGCACCGGGAGCAGCGCCGGGAACGGCACCGGGAGCCGCACCGGGAGCAGCGCCCGCCGGCCCCCGCCCGCCGCCGCCATGTTGGGACGCGCGGAGAGGGGCGGGGCGGGCCCGCGCCATAGCAACGCGCCGGCCATGGCGGCTCGGCCTGAGGGGAGCGGGGCTGCCCCGAGGGCAGCGGTGTCTGCCCCGCGCTCCTGAGGGGAACGGCGACCGTCCCGTGTCCTTGAGAGGAGCTGGGACTGTCCGTGGCCCTGAGGGGACCGTCCCGTGTCCCTGAGAGGAGCCGGGATTTTCCGTGGCCCTGATGGGACCGTCCCGTGTCCCTCAGAGGAGCCGGGATTGTCCGTGGCCCTGAGGGGACCGTCCCGTGTCCCTGAGAGGAGCCGGGACTGTCCGTGGCCCTGAGGGGACCGTTTCATGTCCCGTGAGGGGAGCGGGGATTGTCCGTGGCCCTGAGGGGACCGTCTCATGTCCCCTGACGGGAGCGGGGATTGTCCGAGTCCGTGACGGGACCGTTCGTGCCCTCCAGGGAAGGAGGGACCGTCCAGTGTCCCTGAGGGGAGTGAGGACTGTCCTGGTCCCCTGAGCGTTGCGAAATACGGAATACAGAAAAATTTTCGGAAAAAAAGAATGTTCTTTGATGTTTGATTTAATCCGTGAAACAGAGAGCAGCCAACAAGGTCTAAGTGAGGTCCAAGTGTTAGAAAAATGCTTGTCCCTCAAGTGGCTGTGCACAGGTTGCCCAGAGAGGGTGTGGAGTTTCCCTCTCTGGAGATATTCCAGAGCCATCGGGACACAATCCCGTGCCATGTGCTCTGGGATAACCCTGCTGGAGCAGGGAGGTTGCACTCCATCACCCGCTGTGGTCCCTTCCAGTCTTACCCATTCTGGCCTTCTGTGAGATCTCTCGGTGGCCAAATTAATGCGACAATTGGTATGGAAATAGAAGTTTTAACTTCACGAATCTTCTCACTGAGTAGAGATGAAAGCAGGGCAGCCTTTGGGTCGAGAGCCCTTTCATCCCAAAGTACCTCTCTCAGCAGGGAAGAGCCATCTCTCCTCAAACCGAAGCTCCGATAAAAGGCTGTGCGTGGGCAATTTGATGGAAGCTCTGTCCTTTCCATAAATTCAGGCTGGATGAGCACTAGTAATGGATTTTAGCACCTTTTATAGCTCTAGCCCAGTATGGAAGTCTCCTTTCATTTCTAAATACAGGCTCAAGAATTTTCATTACGTTAATGAGAAGCAGAAACCCAACAACATCCCCAGAGAGGGGTTTCAGAGGAGTTTAAAAACTCAGATAATGAAAGACGAGGTCTCTGAAAAGATAATTCTCACTTCTGTTACTCACAAACATTTCTTCTAATCCTTGAAGAACAAGTAGGAAACAAAGGGGTTTAAATTCTTACTTTGGGCCCTTCAGGGGGAGTTCAGGGTTAGAATCTTATTTATCACTGTTTATGGCCAGGAACCCACAAACAACACAAGCATAAATTCTGCCACTTTTGCCTTTTCTCAAGTATTTCCTTTATTTGACTGTTAAATCTGGAGTGGCTCAGACACATAGCTTTTGATCCATATCCACAGCTACAACCTGAATGGTTTCTCATATCACATCCCAGCTTTGGGGTTTTCAGTCTCTATTTTTCCTGGGTACAGCAAGCAACCAAATAGATGTTACAGTAGCAGAGCCCAACAGCTTCCAAGAATTGAAAAAGCTGGAAGCAGCTGCTAATTAGGATTTTAAAAATCTGCAGTGCCTAAGATATTTTAGAGCACATTTTATTCAGAAGAATTGTTAAATGTGTGAAGATGAAAGAGATGAATTACAGGAGAATTAAATGTAGGGTTTAACTGAGAAATAATCATTTTCTATGAAAGATAATGACTCCTCTTGAGGCTAGTATCAAGATTTATTGACCCAGGAGGTTAATATTGATCAAACCCAAGGCAAACAAAATATTAGACCTTGAAGGAGAGTAATCTTGATATTGAAGCCTTGCCCCTGAGTGAACAGGTCAATATATCTGGGTGCCAGAATCTCAGGTTTTGAACACAGAATGTTGGGGGATATTAAACGTGTCTGACACGTTCTGTGTACACAATTTTTATTCTCATAAAGGTACATTATAGCTGTGCCCTTCCCTGCAGAGCACCATGTGAGGGTTCAGGCTTCCCTCACATCCCTCAGGTGTAACATAAGGCTGAAATCAAACAAGTTCTTCAGCTATTTATTCATATCTAACTGATATTTTTAATAGATTTCGTTCTAAACACCAGGATCCTGCTGCTGCAAAACGAGAGCGAAAATAAACTGAAAAACCAGAGTGCTGCAATACATAGATTTGTCATTGTATCCAACACTCTGGAAGTCCAGGAGGGGAAAAAAAAAACCTATAAACTGACAACAAGAAAACAAGTAACTTACAGGGATTAGCTAATCAATGAGGATAAAGTTAGAGACAAGGAAATGTACCACTAGAGACAATAAAATAGTTTGTAGGATAAGACCACCAGTTAAGGCACTGCAGGCAGAAGTTGCCTTTTTATTTCTGTTTATATGGCAACAAGCAGGGGAGGGTTTAATGTGCCCAGGAAAACAAAAGTGCAGCCATTCACTGCTGAGAAGAGCAGTGTGTACAAGATAATCTGCAATTCTAATTGAATTCAGGGAAAATAAATAAAATATGCACAGAGCTTGTTTTTATTTATTCAGAAAACAACAAGTACAAAAACTAAGCCAGCAGTATTTAAAAATACAAACATAAAGTGTCTTTCTATTCCCCCAACCAGATTTTAAGTATTGTATTTTTAAATCTTAAGTTTATATATAATTTATCTTCATTTATCCTGATTTTAATTTTATTCAAAAGACACCCTGAATGAATGGGATTGGAAAAAATCTGATCTCTTTAAAATCAATTATTCAATAATGAACAGTTTCTGAATTCCAGTAAAAAAAAATACTGTGCAAATATTTCAAGAAGAACTAACAAAAATTTGGTCTTCTCAATGCAAAAGAAGTGAGACCCCAGCAACTAACACAGTGAACAATTACCATGCTGAGGAAATGCTTCTATTTGCTTGTCAAAATCTTGATTTTTCCAGTTTTGCCAATACAAAAGGAGTATTGATTTCCTCTGTTTTGTCTTTAAAGTACGTTCTCAGTGCCCCACATTTGGATGTTGTAAAAATTCAATGGGCTCATGTGAATTGCATGATAAATAACCCAATTACAGGCATGTATCTAATTGTTGGGACTTGAAGGTGCTGATAGAAAAGTGTCCAATTTAAAGTGCATCACATCAGTATTTGTCTCATTTGCATAAAATTATAGACATTTAACCTGAATGTCTGGCTCTAGGTCCTGCCATTCCCTGTGCCATCAGGATCTCCAGGTCCTTTTAACCAGTTCCACAGTGTATTAAAAGGAAAAAGATGGTGCACAGTCACCTTTAAAACAGGCTTTTTTCAGATAAATCTGATTAAGAACTCCAATTGTATCAAGGATCAGACTATCAAATATGGCTTCAGTCATCCTCTCCTTCACTGTTAATTCGTCATCACCATAGGAAGTCCACTGAGATTCTTCTTTGCGGAGCTCCTGGATCTAAAATGTAACATGGAAAGGAATTCTTACTTCAAAAATAAGAGGTTCATAAAAGTACTGAGACACTGCACCTAATCCAACAACTTCATATATAGATCATTAATTTAATTTAAACCACTCACAAGGACTGGAAATACTGGATTATTAATTCAATTTTAAAAAGGCAGTAATTTGAAGTTCTGAAGTTAATTTAAGTAAATGTGATTCTCACAAAAGGATGAGAATTTCTAGTTTAAATCTAGAGGAAATAAGCAAATCCCCATTTGGAAGTCTGCTTACCAGAATAAGGTCCACTCTGTCTCTCCTACAGTTTCCATACTTGGTCAGATTTAGGAACTTTCTTTTCATTTCTAAGTCATTCTTTTCCAGGTTCATTATTTTAATAATTTCACCCTGAACAAACGTCTACAAAATAAAGAAGGCTGAAAAGAGCTCTCCTCATAGAAATTCTGGTGCTGCGAAGGTTCCAGAGGAGTGACAGGTGCCAGTGTGAAGATCCAGCTTTAAGTCCAGAA
Organism: Callaeas wilsoni; assembly: GCA_013398955.1. Lineage (NCBI taxonomy): Eukaryota > Metazoa > Chordata > Aves > Passeriformes > Callaeidae > Callaeas > Callaeas wilsoni. The sequence continues at coordinate 30,534 of VWPU01020172.1, forward strand.
ACTTCCCAAAGTTTAGGGGGCTGATCTAGAGGCAGCTGATCAGTACTGACCAACCAACACATTTTAATCATATTACTTTAGAGGTTACACATATGAGTCATAATTAGGAGAGTTTACAGACCCATTCCCATTCTTAACTCCATACATATGGAATATTTTGACTGATCAGCTCAGCCTGTATTTATTCAGGCATTTCAGAGTAATGCAGTTTTCTTCTCCCATCACCTCCGTTACACTGCCATAATCCTCCCAGATTTCACATTTCTTTTTGCCAGTGCAATATCTGCTCTTTTCACTCTTGTTCCTGTACTTTACATTGCCAGAACATACCTTAACATCACTGACATCCGTCCTTCTGCAAAGGTGCCTGGAACAGTGAGATCCCACATTTCTTTTCATCCATGGGAACATATTTGGCTTTGCAGTCGCTTGATATTCTGCACACAGCAGCTCACGGCTCAAATCAAATATAACCTGTAACAAACTCAGCAGGACACTGAAGTCAGGAGAATGGATTCCACTCCCCAGCTTTCCATGGAACTCTGCTTTCCTGAACAGACCCAAACCAGACACTGGGTCAGGTGTCCAGAGTCTTATGGTGGAACTCTGAGAAAGTCTGGATTCTCTGCAAGGACATTTATTCTACTGGAATTATTCTGCAGCAAATTGCAAAACGCTCCTGGTAGTACCTTTCAGTGTCCCTTCAGCTATATTTAGTGCTAGCAGCTGGAATAATATTAAATATTAGCTAATATGAGTCAGCCTACAGAACACTACAAAAGTTAATTAACAGTTACTGCTTTAAAAATACCTGATTATACATCCTCTTGCTTTCTGCTTCCAAATCATTCCCTAGGAGATCATTATATTCCAAGTACTTTGGCATGTTGATGTTCCTGAAATTTGAATTTATGTTCTCTGGGGTCCATAATTCTTCCACAGCACATGCAGACAAATTTTTAACATAAGAACTGTTGTGTGGTATCACAAGAGGAACTTCCACAGTTTTCTTCCAAGGAGCTGAGTGCCACTGGTCTAATTTGTACAAGTATTGCTTTTCTGTGTGTCTCACCAGCGTGTTTTGGTCAGAATTAGGCTGATCAAAATCTTCAGAGCTTCCAAAAACACCAGCATCAAGGATTTTTAAAAGGAACTTTGAGAGAGGAAAAGAAAAGCCAGATGACATATTCCATATTTTCAGAGGTATTGAGATTATTAGCAACTATTAAGGTCACACTTAAAACCATCTTATTCATGGGCTCAAATAAATGCTTACTAGTCTGTCATTAAAAAACCCCCAAACCTATTTTAACTGTATTTGGCAGAATTGCAGAGTTAGAATTACAGTTCTGGAGGTCCATGAGAATTTTTGACATCTAGCAACTTTTTTGTTCTGAATGTGGCACTGCTCTCCCCACCACCACCCTCAAAGCAATTTTCTCACAGCCAGGGGCTGCAAAGGAGTCAGGGAGATGAGCTGACAAGTGACCAGGTGTGCTCTGAAGTTAATAAAAATTGAACTTCGTGCAGATTTATCAGTTTTGACAACTGACAAATTCCAATAAAGAAGTCAGATTTTCTTTGTTTGGATCATACACATGCTCTCCATACAGGATACTTCCTTAAATGAGGAATGGGTCACATGAAGTGAACAATCTGGTTCCTAACATTGATATAATTTTTATGGATGATGAAAAACTGGGCCACACAAATTCTTGCTTGTATAGACCCAGCTTCAGGGCCAACACTTGAAATAAAAACTCTCACTGTACTTACAGGCGAAGTGGTTGGAGAAGTCTCTGGAGATAAATGAAGTACCTTGTCTGCTTTTGATCCATGTTTTCTTTTAATCTTCTTATATTCTTTAACTGCATCGTCTATAAATTTAGTTACAATTCTTTCTGTTACTGTGTGACAACCATGAATGCAAAGCGTATCAAAATCACCCAGTAAAACATCAGAAACCTTTGCTGATGGTTCAGATAAGGCAGCAACTGAATTTTCTTTGAGGAGAAACGGTTTTTGATTGTCTCCTTGCCTTAGGCCTTTGCCATAATTCATCATGTCTTTTTCAAAGGCACTTTTATATTTGTGTTGAGCTGTTTCAGAAAATGCAATTAAAATGTCAAACAGAAGTTTTTGACTGAGCTCACTTGCAATATCATCAGCAAGTTTAATTCTTTTCTGATCCTCTACCAAGCAACAAATATTTTTGCTTGCGTTTACCTCATCTGTCTTGCTTTTCTTTGGAACAGCATCTGCAAATATCCTTTGTTTTATCTGCGTCAGTTCTGATTTTCCTTTATCTGATCCCAAGCACATTGAGTTATTTTGACAGAGGAATTCATTACAGTTATACTGGTTGGAATGGGGAAGGTTTTGCCCTTTTCCAGACAGCAGGGCGCTGTGTAACCTAGACTGGTTTTCTTTCACTTCTGAACCTCCTGCACTTTTTGTGTCTTCTGCTTTCTCCTCTGCAAACCCCACTCTCCACTCATCATCTTCAGAATATTTGCAGTCTTCTTTGAAGGATTCATCATCATCATCGAAGGAGTCAGAGTCTTCATCCCCCACGTAACCGGATTTATTTTTGTTAGCCCCCGACAGGTGCGAAATCTCATCAGGTCTGACAAAGAGCCCACAGTGCTGAGCACACCCAAAATACTTCACCCCTTCATAAGTTCCAGCATGGTCACCTTCAGCTTTGTCCAGTGCAACACCAGCCCAATGGCCACTGCCAAAATGAGTCTGGCCTTTGAACACCAGAGTTCCAGGCTGGCTCTGCTTTACCAACACTCTGTCCCCAGTTTCAGGTGATGATAATGGGTCATCACTGTCCTCCTGCATGCTGGGCAGCTTTGCATATGTTTTGCATTGTTTCATTGGGAATTCAGGACTTTTACTTCCACCAGAAGAATCGGCATTTGACACAGGCAGAAACTCCAAATGCTGCAAAGGCATCTCCTGTTCTCCATGCTGGTGTTCTGATAAACAGCTGGAAAGGGCTGTAAATGTAGGTTGTTCTGAGAGATGACCATCCTGAGTTGAAAAAGCACCACTTGTCTCTGTACTGAGCAGGGGAAATTCTTCAGGCACGATGTTATCAGGTAATGGGGGTAATGCATCCATTTTCAGTGATATATCTTCATCCATGCCTTGACAAGACTGTGAGCTTGTCATTTGTTCTGGTGGAGATGGGAAATCATCCGTGCTGGAGGCAGGACCACCATTTTTCATTGCATCTGCACCTAAAGGGGGAGGAGGAAGATCTTCACTTGGAAATGACAGATCCTTTTTGTTAGAGGATGGCAAGTCAGCACTTCCAGAGGACAATACTTCATCCAGAGGACACAGTATTTCCGACAGGGTATCCTCATCCGTTGGAGGGAGACCCTTATCACTAGTGGAGGTTGCATCAGTGCATGAAGGGCTGGCAGCTGCATCATTCCCCAGCTTTGGGATCTCCTGAGAACAGGGTTTGTTTCTGCTGCAGCTTTGTGAGGCACCCAGGTGTGGTTCCTCCACTCCCTCAGAAGGGTTTTCAGACTGGGAGGAATGTGCTGACTCGGTTCTGGAGGCATTTGCTCTGTCCGCTAGAATGAAAGCAAGCAAGTGATCAGTGCAGCCACGATCCAACACATCTCCAGGGTATTTCTGGGAGAGGGATGAAGCCGCAGCTCTGTCATCTTCAGGCAGCTCACGTTCATTGTGTTTGGCACTTGGTGATGTTTCCTCTCCGTTGCTTATTGCCATTGGCATCTCTTTTGAGACATCAGCAAACACATCACCGCTGTCACAGACAAACTCTTCTGCCATACTGACGTCTGTGTCCTCCCCATGTTTCAGCTCTAATTCCAGGTCTGAAATGGAACTTTTGGAGATGTCATCCCAAACTGCAGACACTTTCTGAAATTCTGAGGATGAAGAGCCTGATTGGGAACTTTCATATTTCAGAAAGAAGTTGTTTGACTTGGATGACGATTCAGTGGAAGTTAATCCTTCAGAAAATGTTTTTAAATTTAGTTCATCAGAAGCTTCATAAGAAATATGGTCCAAATGCTTCAAACATTGACTGGCATCCACCTGATGGATCTCAGAAGGGACAGGCACTTCCACTTCTTTAACTGGAAGATTTAAAAGAACTTTTTTTTAAATCAGCATTAAAAAAACCCCCAAATTTATAGAAGAGCTTGCTGATAGATCACTTAGGATACACAAATCTATAGTGCTCCTCACTATAATATCTAGGAGTAAATTAGGAGTTGGACTTTATGATTCTTGTGGGTCCCTTCCAAATCAGGATATTCTATGATTCCATGAAATGCAGAAAGATGGTTCATCAGAAAAATGACAGAAATAGGAAATATTGCCACAATATGTAAATATTTATATTACAGAGATTATGCATACCCAGAACTATGTAAATGATATAACTGACTCATATATAAACAGACAGTTTTATTTTTTTACCTGTCCTACTGAGAGTAAGAAATATGAACTGAGGATAAAACCTGGAAACAAAAATAACCCCAGCATGTCCTGCCCAAGTCTATCTTCAACTGATCTATGTTCTTTTAAAAAGAACAGCCTGAAAGTCTTGAAAAACTGCCTCAAAAGAGAGTAAATTGTTAATGGCACAATCAGAGTAAGTTATGATTTTGTTCTGGGGAAGCAGTATAATCATATCTCTTAATAAACCTCAGAGATCCCCACCATCTTGCCCAGCAGTGATTTATACATTGGCTACAGTGAGCAAGACACTTCTGTAATAAATGGGAAGATTGTCTCTCTTTCTGTCTGGATTAAAGTTAGATTGAAGCAGTTGAAACAGATTGGACATAATAGCATTAAATATGATTGACCTGTTCCTTCAAGAGTATTTTCTGCTGGAACCAGGTGCAAGTTACACCAAGTAGGAAGCATCACCAGGCTTTTCACTGGGTACTTGCTGCCACATGGATTAATATCTTCGTTATTCTCTTTAGGATCAAGGTTTGGGTTTGAAAGAAGTGCCTTTTCCTCCAGCACAGATTCCTAGAATGTAAATATTTAGGAGACAGAGTTAATGTCTTAAAGAAAAAGTGCACATAACCAACACACTTATGTTGACTTCATGTTCCTAAGTGCCAAATGAGTCTTGTGCTGCTCCTATTTTAAAGCAAATATAACCTGAGATACCCTTTCTTTAGGCATTAATGGAATTCCAGAGGTGATCCTTACCAGAAATGCACCCTTTTGGCTTTTTCTTGTAATGAGTGTGGCTATAGGTTCCATTCCAGCTGAATTTGTAGGTTGCAGAGGTAAGAAAATGTTATCCTGAGCTTTAAGGGACTGCTCCAAACCTGGGAACTCCTCCACCTGTTTCTGGTGTTGTACCAGTGTTTCCTTGTTCTCAGTAGAAAAGCTGTAAAGAGTTAGACATGGAATTAACGACTGGGAGTTGTTTTTGTGTTCCCAAGTTCGTCAAGCACCACCAGAAGCATTTCATTTGTACCTTTGTTGATTTCCTATGGATTTGCCATGGCTATCTCTAGAGTGTTCACACACACGTGTTTTTAAACCAGCAAATGAGTAAAGCCAGAAATACTCTGAATAGTATTTCTCCATTCTGCTCCCTCTCACTTGATACTGTATTTTATATAATCAGTTTTCTAATCTTCATACACAAGAATAGGAGGAGACTGCAAAAAATCATCAGCACTTAAAAAGCAAAACCAAGATCAAACTTTGAACCTGTTTGCCTTCTCCATTTCCAATCAATTATAGCACATCAGATTTCAATAGTTCTCATTAAATTTTCCACTTTAAATGGAGCACAACAACTTTATGGACATTTGAGGCATCAGATACTGATTGTGATGGTGACTTTGAGCTTTTTTTTTTGCTGCAGAAGCATAAGGCAACATGATTCATACTCACAGGTTTTTCCATTAGAGCTACAAGTTCTAAAATAGACAGTTGAGTAAGTTACTCTGCTCAGAAAAAAAAAGCATATAGGTTTTTTGGTTTTGTTGGTTTTCTGACTTGTTTTTACTTTAATCCCTACTGATACTTTTTTAAGGTGTAAAAAGGAGGCCTATGTAGTATTCAACACCACTAATGTTTAAGGACTTCAAAACACATATCCCAATTCAGAATATATATCCCAAATTCATAGTTAAAAGTTTGTCCATTTGTAATAATTACAAGTTTCTGTAACCTTTGTTTCTAGTATTTAACATTCATTAACAGAACCCCAAACCAGCAGCTTTTTCTGCATGTTGGTAATTTATTATTTCAGCTTGCTTTCAGTTTTAAAAGTATTTCCCAGTCTTTTCCATCCCCTTTCAGTCCTGTTTCGTTCCTGATTGGTATGAAATATGAACATACCCATGCAGGTGGATAAATAGCATGATTACCACTCTGCCCTCCTACACAGGACAGAGATCTATGGACAATCAGCCAGAATTTGGGTGCGTTTGGGTTCCACCAGCCCCTGGCTGCTCCAGACTGACACCAATATTCACTGTTCTCCTATGAGCAGCCTTGTCAGTAATAAGAAGTGAAAGCACAGCCAAGAAACCTTTTAAAGATTTCTCTGACTTGTAATCAATAATACCATGAATTATAGATCAGTTCCATGCAGGGATTTATTTGAAAGCCTTTCCCTGTGGGGACTTAAGTAAATGCACAAACCTGACTCACCACCCTGCTAAAGCGCTGGCTAACACTGAATGAAAGGGGGGTTTAGTTCATATAGATAAATGTATGCCTTTAACTGCTTTTTCTCTTCCTGAATCAAGCTAGGTTTTTATTCTGAGTAGTGTGGATGCTGTGGGGTTCTCATTCCCACTGCTCAGCTCCTCCAGCGCAGTGGGAAGCAGACAGGGGTGCTGGGGATACAGCAGGATGGTGATTTCTCAGTCTGACTAAAGGCCTGAATTATGTCTCACTGTAGGCATTTTACATGACACCTCTGGGCTTCAGTTTAAGCCTAAAATTTAGCCCTGTGTATTACAAAATCCTTCTGTGGTTAAATCCTCAGTGAAGCACAGACCTGCTCTGAGGGGCTAAGTGATACAGAGGCTCAGAGCCAGAGGATGACAAGGGAGTGAATTTCACCAATTAAATCAATACATTTCTGCTCATTCCATATGGGTATTGTGAAGCCTAATTAATATATAGTTGCAAAGTGGTTTGGGTTTGTAGTTAAAAGCCACCATGAAAACATGAACTATCATCAGCAGTTGTGTGGCATCATTAGAGGTGCCCTGAGGAACTCACCATTTGGGACAGAATGATAAGCAGTGCTCTTTATTCATCAACTGCTTGAACACAGAAGTTTTCAAAATTTATCTTCATAAACTCCCTCTTTGGAGTATCTAAAGCTCACACAACTATCTAGGACATACCTGTCTCCATCTTCTCCACCGGGTTGGGTCTCATCTTCAGCTATCACTGAGAAAGGTTTTACTTACCCCTCATATTTCTTGCTCTGTTTATGCTTTAGCTGGACACGACTCTCTTTACTCCCTGACTGTGACTTTGTAGCCTCTTGCCCAGCCAAAGTGTGCAGCGTTTCCTGGAGTAGTGCTGTTGAATGCTGCATCATTAAGACTTCTCTCTGCTGCTGTAACAAAAGCTTCCTTTCTTGATGGGCTGCCCTGTGGATGTTCTGCAGGTGCTGGATTTCTGCCTACGCAAAGCAGAGAAAGAAAGGAGCATAACAGAGTGAAGATAACAGAGATCTACTTAAAAATATGTATAATGTTTCTTAAACAGGGGACTGTTAATCCCAAAATACCCTGAAAATTCAATATAGAGGTTTTTTCCTTTTTTATAAAAAATTTTCAGTTTTATTCTCCACCAGGGTTTTCACCTGTGAAAACTGATGACAGGTAGAGGGATATTTTGATGGGGTGCCAATAGGTGAGACTTTTAAAAAGGAATTGTCTTCAGATCATTCAAAACTACAGGGTGCTTGTGGTTTGCACAAGGAATTCCTTTACTTAAAGGAGAGGCTTGCACTACGTAAGGAGCAGGACAGAAATTTTCTGACTAGCAAGTGTAATTATGAACCCTGCATAGTGGAATAACTGAGACTATAAAATTAGCTGTCAGATTAATTTAATATATTTCAACATCACAAGCATAAATCAGCGGAAGCCTACATTATATGACCTGTTTGTTACGGCATAAGAAGAAAAATCTACAATAACTGAGGTAGCAGAAAAGAAAAAAAAGGTTTTCTTTTATCCAAGATTTACAGACTGCTGACTTTGGCACAAAACCCACCTCACTGAATGTAAGAAACGTGCAGAAAAATGGATGCAAAGCGATTTAAAATTTTTTTTAAAACTCAATCCCCACTTGCTCCAGCAACTCCAGACACCTCCCTGTGGGTATGAGATGAACCCAGCTCCTCTCACTGCAGCATTACCTGCTCCCGTTTCAGCTCCATCAGGATTTTGTGCTGCTTTGCTGCCATGGCCAAGGCTCCGGTACTATCCTGCAGGTTTGCCAGAACACTGCAGATCAGAAGGATGAGAATCAGAGTCAGATCATTAAATGCTTTGAATTTATGGATGAGAGCAAAGCTCCTCTCAAAGAAGCTGTAGGTATGGAAGGCTCTGCATAAAGTTCTGGTGCCCTCAGAGGGCATCTCACCACTCTGTGGTGCCTGGACCTCTCCTGAGCACTGGGGAGAGACACCCTGCACTGGGGGGTTCCTCACAGTGTCTCAGCCTGGTCAGTGCTGGGGGACACCCCTGACCGTCCATCCCTGAGGGCTCCACAGCTTGGTCAGTGCTGAGGG
>VWPU01020175.1:0-14736 GCA_013398955.1 Callaeas wilsoni
CTCTCCTCTCCTCTCCTCATTCACTGACAACAAGTAAATTAACTTGCACACTTAGTGCATCTTTAGTCTTCTTCATGGGAAAAAGAGATTTTTACCATTCTTTCAGTGCAGAGGACTTTTACCTAGACAGATATTTCATCTCAAAACTCTGGTGTCATATAACGAAAGAGCTCAATGTCGATTTGCTGGCTTTGCTAGAAGTGCCTCAGGTGCTTTGCACTGTTGTGGGCCTATTTCTAGTTTTGATCAAAGCCCTTTTGGTGTCAGAAGACAGGAAGATCACTGGCTGATGTACATCATACTTCATTGTAGAAGATCTGTGTATGTGGTGACCAGACTTTTCAACTGCTGGTACTCTGCAATTTTGCCAGCTACTTTTAGAGAGCCCAAGTATCTGGCTGCTCTACTAAACACTGGAACTATTTCTACTCCCAAGGAGGCATTCTACAACTTGTGCATTTGTTTTTCCATTGTTTTACTTGGGAATTCCTTGACCATTTTCTTGTACATCAAATATGTAGATGTTGAAACGGTGGAAACACACCTCTGTGTTTGGACCAACATGATTACCTAGAGAACTGTCAGAGGAATTTAAATAAAAAGGCTCCAGTCATTGAAAGTAACATCATAAACAACATCGAAAGATAAATTTCTTCATCCTTCTAATACTGAAGAGGGTAGCATTGTCTACTCCAATATTTTTACTCTGCATTGGATTGCTGTTCATAAGACAGGCTGGAAGTGAGTTTTCAATGAAAATCCAATATGAAGAAAAGGAAAATTGTTTTTCGATAGTGAATGTTAGTAAATAAATACTGAGCGCTGAGTTCTTTCTCAGGCCTTGAAATAGTTTCTACTCTAATGAACTCAAAATATAAATCAGATAACATGATTGTGTGATTTGAGTAAAAGCACAAATTACACATTACTGTTAAAGCTCACTTTGCCAAACTGTAGGCATTTGGAAGCTAGGAGGTGGTGCAGATTAGTGTCTAGGACCCCTGTGGAGCTCACAAAAATGGCCAAGTACCTCCCGATACTGAATCCAGTGCTAGAGGAAGTATTAGGTGTGGAATGACTTCCTCTCTGGACGTTCTTGTCCTCCTGCCCATGGACTCTGGACTCAGCTATGAGACCCATCATGTAATCTGTAGTTGTGATCAGATGAAGTGAATTCCATAGAGAATTGTCGACTGGTTTCCTTAGCACATGGTAGAAGTAACTAGCAATCTTTCAGATGATTTTTTGTAATCACTCAGAATATTTAAAAGCCCCGAATCAATAGATGTGTTTATTTCTAGATTTTATCCAACTTTCTAATTTTAAATTTGACAACAAAAGAGGTTTCTACCTTCCGCATCTTGAATATGCAGGGTTCAAGCACGTGTATCATGGTGTTACATAAAGTTCTGAAAATTCTGTTAATGGTACCTTGAAAAGGGCAACTTTTTATAAAACTTTCTATTATTGAGATTGCTTCTTATCACTTACACTGAATTATTGCTTTATTTACTGCATTTTAGGAGAGCTAGTACATGTGAGGCCACTCTCCACCTCCATTAGTAGTGTGCATCTTCTCTGACTGATTTTCAGTTCATATTAGCATGCTTAAGTTGTCATTTGAACTTTCTTTCCTTTCCTTTCCTGTGCTCTTGAGTATTTCCAGAAGATCAGTTATTTATACACATTAGCACTTAAGATGGAATTTAAGTGGTTGGAACTTAAAAATTCTGCTCACAAAAGATTATATTTATGCAAAAATTAATCACTGAAGTACATCAGATATAATTTTAGGATTATGTGGGCAACTTTAAGAAGGGGGGGAAAACAGCCACATCTAATATTTATTTCCTAATGTATAAATTAAGAAGTTTTCTAGTCCATGAGGTTGTTTACTTAAGAACAGCATTTATCTGGGCAGCTGCCAAGGAAAAGGCTACAGCAGGTCAGTTCTTCTTTTCTTGTATGCATACCTGCTCTTTTATGCTTTCCCTTATGTACTGTTTAAACCAACCATGACCTGTAGGCACAAAATTCTGCAGTATTTAGAGAACTTGTTTGTTCATTTTTAAAGAAAGCTTTCTTTCCATGCTGTGGAAAGGCAGTAAAGAAAAAAAAAAAAAAAGGAAACCAACATAATAAAACACACAACCACTCTCAAATAAAGATTTTCTTTCCTCTGGGTTCAATTTTCCTGATATCTTAAATGTCTCTTATGCTTGTGAAGATTTGTTTTACTGTTTGATACGTCCCACCTGTGATGCATCACTGAGCACCAGACACCCACAAGGGAACAAGCTAAAGTATATTTTCCTGCTTGGAATTTTCCTTTTCTACAGTGGATGTGGAGAGTCCCCACCCAGAACACTGTCTCATTTGCATCATGTCTCTAATCATCCTTTTGTCCCTCAGAAAGCACTCCTGCTGAGAGCTAAGGGAGAAATCCGTCGATTCCATCATTTTGGTATCTTGCTTTACCATCTTCATTTCCATTTTTTGTTTGATAAATTAAATAGATAAAAGTGAACATCTCCTGCTTGGAGATGGCTAATCTTGCAAAATGTTTATTCATTAGGATTTGCAGTTTGTCTTCCCATTTTGGGCAGTTGGCACTAGTTTGAGAAGCTTGCAAAAAAAAATCAGATAGCTTCTTTGTTTAGAGTGGAAGAATAATCCAGCTCTAATGGGTCACAGAGGACCCAGTATCCACTTCAGAGGAAGAAAATTATGAGTAGGTGAGTACGTTTTACATCTCTCTCTAGTTTGTGGGAAGTGCTCTGTTTCTAAACGACCCTTATTTCCCATCTGGGCTTGCTGGAGCTAAGGCCAAAGATATGGCTGCATTATGAACTACGTTTAACAGCTTTCACTGCTCTCCTGGTTCTCTTCATGAGACTGGCAGGAAAATACAAGGCGGCAGCATGCTTCTGTCACAAAGCAGAGGCAGGTGCTCTGGAATCCTGACTAGTCTTGCCTTCTGACACTAGGACTGTAAAATGGGCGTCCTAACCAAGCATAACCTGCTTTCTAAACAACACTTCCCTCTGAGTCCCCTGTTCTGAAAGAGTTAATTTGCTACCTCAAAGGGGACAGCTTTTGTCCAGGATTGTTCTCTTCAGAAGTTGCCACATGCTGGAGAAGACATTTTCAGAATCATTAGCTTTGACCTGACACTGGCTTCCTGAAGCCTCAAATTAATTTTCTCCTTTGCTTTGAGAAACATCCTGTTTAAAATCCATGGCCCTAAAGAAAAATAGCTCATAAACTCAGGACCTTTGTAGTACATAATGAATGCTAAATCATTTTAAAAGCACATGATGCCCTATTTCTAGGCATGAGTTTCTGCAAATGAGAGACTCAAATGTATTTAAAAAGAAAATTAATTATGATGTACAGAAGTAGTCTCATCGTCATAAGGTGATGACTGTTTTCTTTAAAAGGTGGTATTTAAAAAAAAAAAAAAAAAGTTTGGCTTCCCAGCAGCAAAGGAATAGACACATAAGGAATATTCTTTGGCCAAACAGCTGCTTTATTAACATATCTGGGAGTTACATACCTGGAACACATCCTTCAAGAACTCATCTAGAACTGGTCTTTTTAGTTAAATTTGTTTTGCTTGAGGGAGATACAGATTTTAACCTTCCTTCTCTCAGTGATATTTGGCAGAGTGTTGCCATCAGCAGTCACCCAATCATGCTGGCCTTTCATAGAATCAGTAAGATTGGAAAAAACCCCAGAGATCATACAATGGTTACCCTAGCACTGACAGGTTCCCTCTGATGCTTGCCCGTAAACACTCAACCTTACTGCCACCATCATTTAACTCCAGACAGTCAAGACAGCCCCTAACATACAGGGCTACCCCACTGCCTCTGCCTCCTTGCCTATCCCTTCTGAAGAATTTATAGCCATCCATTGCAGCACTTCAGTTTTGTGACTTGTCTCACCAAGTCTTTGTGATGGCAACTATGTCCCAGTTTTCCTGCTGCAGCATGGCTTCCAGTTCCTCCTGTTTGTTGCCCATGCTGTATGCATTAGTGTACATGCAATCCAGTTGGGTTAACAATCCAACTCTCTTTTCAGAGGGAGAAGCTCTAATCCCTGCATGACCATTCTGAGGTGCGTATATGGTTTCTAGCACATCAATAACCCTTGTATCCTTGCTGCCACATGGATCTCCATCCCCTACCTCTTCTGAGGTAACAGATTGACTTTGCTGCTGTGTCCCTTACCCTTCCCTCGTAAGGGACTCACAAGGGGAAAAAGGTGATGGACTCTTTTATCAGCAGCATTGGGACAACCAGTCACAGGCCACGTAATCTCTAGGACATAGCTTGATTTCAATCTAGTTTTGATGTCAGGTCACTTTTCACAAACAGCCTCAAAACACCATATAGCCTTTCATTATGCAATACAAACTTAGTAAGGATTCAGTCTCCATTCTGAATATTTACTTTAACTGAACAACTGAATACATGACAAGTTATGGAAAAAAAGTATCTTCAGCAGCAAAGTTACTCAAAATCACCATTTTCTTAGAAAAATTAGGAGGGAGAACCCATTGGATTCTTACTACTCAGATTGCCCGCTGATGCAAATTCCTGCTGAGCAGCTGATGTTGGCAGCAACACCCACCTGACCCGACCCTACTGAATCTTAAGAGAGATTTTGTACACAGTGTTGAAAGAAACCTTCTTCATTAGTTGAATGAAATATTAGACTTTATTAAGAGAAAAGTAACTGGTCTGCCATTTTCAATGTGAGTGCTGCAAGGCAATGCTGTGATTCAATAAGAGCACCAAGATTTATCATTTGTGCTGTGATAAGTTTTAATAGAGAAAATATCAGAAACATAGACCCCGATTTTTTTACCTGCCTGATACTAGGCTTTTTCCAATTAAGTCTATAGAAATGTCGTGTAAATGTTAATGCCTACCAGAGTTTGCAAGTTGAGCTTCAGCTTATGTCTGACCAAAACATCTGGGACAAATATATGCCTAAATTATAGGTAGGAAGTCCAGAAAGAACTTCTGAAAATACATAGGTACATAAAGAATGAGGAAGGACGGGCATTTCTGAAGATCCTGAGAAATCAGTCTTGGCAATTCCATAAATGTGAAGGAAACCAACACAGTGCTTTCCTCAGTTTTGAATGCAAGCTGTCCAGCCTCTCATGCAGGAAGGATTTCATGGGGCAAGGTGCTCCTATGAGAAATGGAGGCAGTGACAGCAGTGCACAGATGTGGCTTGCTGAGGACATGGGGGGGCTGCTGTGGGGATTTTGAGCAGGAAGCAGGAAGGGCACCAGCAGCTGATGTGAGGCCCTAGTGAAGCTGAAGGGAAAGTAGGATCCTGACTTCCACCTCCAGTGATGCATAGCTAGAGTTCCAGACCTTGACCCTTGAAATAAGTAGAGGTTTAACATTAAACCATCATGGAAGAAACACTGACACTGTGAGCACTACTCTTCCTCAGAAAAAAAATCCTAAACCAGAACTTTCTAAATCTGGCTTACAGGGAGAGAGAGCTACACCTAGTGTAGTAGTGGCCTGGTGTTCGAGGCATTTTTGTGGACCTTAGGTTCATATACCTTGAGGTGGGGGGATCTAGCACCTAGTTTTTTCTTTTAATGAATGAATGTATTAACTACTAAACTATAACATAAGAGAGATCCAAGAACAGCTTTTAGGCTAAACCACAACTAAACTTTCCAGTTCCAGAAGGGACAGTATAGGTGACTCAATGTCGAAAGCTAAATTTCTTCCTTCGAGGGAGGTTCCTATCCTGCAGGAACAGAATGTTTCTGAGTACACTTGCCTCTAACCATGCGTGTCCTGGCTGGACAATAGGCATCTCAGGAGATTTCCACAGATTGGAAGAATATACTGTGGTTTAGCACTGAAGACTTTGAGAACACTCGGATGTGGGCAGTCTGGATTGTTATCTGTGGTTTAAGTGGAACTTTGGTTCTTAAATCACAGCTTACCTTGGGTGCCAAGGGATGGTACCATGCCTTTACATTTTGAGCAAGGAAGCTACGAATCTCATAGAATCACCAGACTTAAGGAATGGATTTTTTACATAAAACATAAATCTTGCAGAAGTCATGATAAACATTATAGCATAATGTGATAGACCCCATATATCAGACAAATACATATTTTCCCACCCCAAATCCTGGAAATGCTAATATGTTTTTTATCTGCTAAAGATAAGGTAAGAATTCAGTTTACAGAAGACCTGAAATATAATTTAATCTTAGTGGGACCATTTGTAATTTCAACTACTAGCACAGCTAAAACAAGAAAGAATCCCTCATTAGAGGGAGAACAATATTCTGCAATAGCTTCTGTTCTCTTTCCTAATAGCACTGCATTAGTGTTCATAGGAAAGTAATTAATATTCTATGGAGTAAAATGAAAAAATGTCAGTAACCTAAAAATAAATACTTCTCAGTTTTGAAAAAAAAAATACCCAAACTTCATTCTGAGGGAAAACAGAATATCCTGGAAATCCAGTTCACATTTTTATCTTGGGGCCCTAGGAGCCTCCCATAGTAACTTGCTGCATTTCTATCTATGCAGTATCTGATGAAACTGTAGGATGTTTTGTGAAAGTGTGATAACAGGTGAGCATGCAGGTGAGGTGGTACAGATCATTAGGCTGCCAAACTCAGCAGTGTGTCACTTACTGAGACTAAAACTTTCTGCTACCTGGACCACTGGAATGTATGTGAGCGGATAGCAGCCCTTGTGCTAGGACTGAGTGGTGGAGTTTTCTGTCCTCCAGGAAGAATTCACCACTGGGTGCTAAATGCTGTGTTAGCTTCACAGCTGTTGGAATTTTATAAACAGCTGTTGGAATTAGCCTGTGTAAAGAAGAGGAGAAGACTGTTTCCAACCTCTATGACAGGTTGCTGAGAACTTGGTGGCTTTGCAACAGATATCACATATTCTTAGACCCAAATAAGAAAACAAGGATTATTCCGGGTTTTGGAACAAAATGCCTAAAGTAACCTCAACAAGAAACCAATATTACCAGAATGGTTTTGTCTGTACGAATCTGAACACATCATCAATTACCAAAAGCCCAGTGTCTTTTGTTAAACAGAATTGTGTGGTGTGAGGTAAAAGCAAATTCAGCAAGCTTGCTTTATTTTCATATTAATTCAACCAAAATCAAAAGTAAGATCCCTTATGCCCTTACTGGGGACAGCAAGATCCCTTATCTCACTAAGCTAAGAGTTTATTGTTATTTATTACTAGACATTTTGAAAGTGAAAGATATTTTTGTGTTGTGACATACTGTATAGTATTTGAATTAAGAGTAGTCCAGCTTTTCAAGAACAGGAAGGAAGTGTGTGACAACCACAAGAAGATTACCCAGAGGAAAGTAACTGTGCAGAGTTATCTCCACAGATGTGGTTTAGATTATTTTATAGAGGAGTCAAAGGTAGTCTATTATTTTTTTCTGAAACCAGCAAATCAGAACATGCATGCCTGGGTAAAATTTGACCCTCAGGATTAAGTCTGCCATTGCAAAGAGAAGATCAGTGCTATCATATGCAGTCATGTGTACATGTATGTTTAAGAATGATTATACAGATCTAGAAGATGACATGTACTTTATTGCCCTTCTAAATGCCCTCCCAGAAGCTTTTCTCAACACTGTGAAACATTAAAGACTTTTGTTTGAACGTGTGGAATTTGCTTTGTATTTCCTTGGAAAGGAATACATCTTTCACTACCACAACCTTCTGTAACCCTCCTGCCCTCTTCACTCCCACACCCCCACACAAAGACACTCCTTAATTGTATTACTGTTAGGCTGACCTCCAACCCCTACTAAAATGAGGACAAGGCTAGTTTTGTGTTTCATGGGATAACAATTTATGAGCAATTAAAAATGAAGAGACACAAAGCATTCATCACAGTCTCAGCTAGACAGGCAGCTGAGGTCAAAGGTTCTAGCAATGAAGTGTGCACAATATATTTTTATTTCTGTTTTCACTAAGAAGGAAACGGGTTAGCTAAAAATTATGGCATGCAGCCTCCAGTTCAAAATAGGTGCACTTAATCTTTCAAGACAGTCCATGCTTGGGCAGATAGGTTATGACAGCGCACACACACACACGCACACACAAAGACACACTTCCAGTATCTCAGAACATATTCAGAACACATTATTGGAAAACTCACAGAGTTGCTTAAAATGTGATGCACCAAGTACCCTGAGTGTTTATCCAGTTTACAGTTTAGCAGTTATAGTTTTTGTTTGAAAAATACCTTTTCCTTTGATCCCTTTTGTCTGTATTTCAGACTGCGTGTGGGAGCTCTAGAAAACTTCATGTGATAACATTCCCAAAGCTACAGTAGATAATTTAAATAAATATGGAAATTAAGCTTTCCATGTTAGTATTGCTATGATGGTACTTCTGCGTCTCCACAACCACAGTGATGTCCTGTGGAGACGTTTTGTTTTGTTTCCATTTTTTATTTTTTTAAGATAGACAATGCAGTTCCAAACCTGTCACTGATTGTTGATTTAGGGTCTGTGTCTTGGTCTGGCACAAGCAAAAGTATTGGTGAATCATCTATTACATTATGCCATAAATCTGGCTCAGTGTGTTTTTGCAATGTGTCATATTTCCAGCCTGGATCCAAACTAAAAGCTGAGAGTGAACATTTCTGAATTGTCATCCTAAAAGGGCTCGATATGCTTGTTTTATCAAAGCACTTGAATGGCAGTGCCAACAAGAACAAAGTGAAGCACTGCCTAATGGGTTCAATTTTGCTAGAGCTGTGAATGAACATGGGCATATATATACATGTACTGTTCTTGTGGGATTACAGTAATTGAAAGTTCACTTACATAAATAGGAACATTTCTAGCCTTCTGGAGTATTTCTCTATTAGAAGAGAAAATGTAAGTTAAAAATGTATTTCATTTGCATCAGAATCATATCACTTTACAGGTGGATAAATAATGTAAACTACCAAAGGAGGACTATGATCTTTGTGCTTTATTTTTGTTGACTGAAATGACACTAGTTTATTCAATAAGGGATACTTTTGAGTTAAAAAAAGTGATTTATGTGAAGCATGACATTTTCTGAATTAAGCCAAATGATAAAAGTAAAAAGAGTTGGTAATGATTTGACTATAGAATACGATGCATTTGTTAAATGAGAGGGTTTTTTGCACTAGGCGTGAAAGCCAATAAATAGTTCTCAAAGAAAACAGGGAACAGTGAAAAACTCAAAATGACTTTTATTCACTGTTGGTAACTAGAAAAAAAAAGAAATCTTAATAAGAAAGCAAGATGAAAGACTTAGTGGATTGTGTCAGAAGGATCTATTTCGTTTCTGCAATGTTGAGAACATTCTTTAACAAAAGAGACGATTCTGTCAAAGACTAGTCGGAACATAGCCGTGACAATAGAAAGATGTAACAAGCATCATAAGTACCTATCATGCAAACATAGTCTAATCAGGTTAAGTGCTATCCTGTATGCTAGGCCTAAACTAAACAGGGACATAAAAAAGGACAGGACACTAAAAGCTGGTGGGAACTGCTCTCGTGTTTCTCATGACAGTCAGTTAACTCATTGGCTATGTTTGGGACTCATGTTGCAGCAGAACAGTGGCTCCCCTTAAACATCTCCAAGTCACCCACACTGCCAGTGGTGAAAATCAAGTAGGAGTCCCTGGGAGAGAACTAACTATCAAGTTTTAGGGTTTTTTTCATATTAAAGGACAACAGTGAATATACTTTGTTCCTTCTGTCTGAGTAGGAGCAGTGCATGAGAAGATAGTAGCCTTTCAGGATTTATAAAAAGCTGTATCAGGCAGGCGGATTATGTGAGATAAAATATGGAAATTATTGTAAGAATACTGATTTGTGCATATAGTATATATAGTATAAATATATACACTATATACAAGAGACGTATATGTAGTGTAAGAGTTATGGCTGTTAGAGTTTGCAGTGGAATATGAAATTTTTACTTTCATCTTGAGTGGTGGAAGCATCAACAAAGCATGCAGTCTTTTTCTGAGAAATCGCAAACCTGGTATTAATGATAATCTCAAATTATGAGTTAAAGAATACTTTTTTTGGGGTGGCAAATTCCATAAGAATTTAAAAACGAAAAAGCAGTTTTAATAAAATATTTTTACTCCAATAGTAGCTAATGCAGATGTCTATGGAATAACAGAACAGGGAAAGTAACGAGAATACAGCCAGGCCTTTGTGAATCCTTAAGATTATACAAAGAAACCGTTCCTACAGCATTCTTTCATGGATCGTTTGTATGTTTGGGCTGAGGAGTGTGTTGTACTTGTAAAGTTACATGCACCTGGCAGATACGCCCTCTCCACCATGGTGCCTGAATGGCTCAGGAAGCTGAGACATGATCATTCCAAAGGATAGTAGGGATACCTCTTTCCACCAAAGGTGTTTCAGCTCCTGACTAGAAGAATTTCTGGGACTTATAATGCAAAATGGGAATCAGAATGTTTGGGATTAGATTGCACTGGATGCTTGTGGAGCTCTGTTATGGTTGTGTCGTGTTATCTGTCACCTTTATAATTGCCTTCTTTAGCTCAGTGAAGTTATGTTAAGGTTAAAGTCCAGAGTCTGCATGTTTCATCTTCTTTTCTAGGCACAGAGTAAAGATCTCTCATATTCTCTGCTCTTCTATTTATGAACATTTTCACGTGTTATTCAATGATTAACTGGGGGGGTAACAGTTTGTTGTTATACTGGCGTGGTGTCTAGACCTTTATCACTCCCCAGTGCGAGTGTTCAAGAATTTTTTGCTAGTCTGAGAATAGGTTGCTGATTCTTTCTTCTTGCACAGCAAAAGTTGCCTTTGGTGTCTTACCAGAGTGAAAATTGCAGTGGTTATGAGAAAATCAGTTACATGCACTGCCTTTAATGAGTTTATTTCCTGTTCTTTCAGAATTAGAACAGCCTAACTACAAGGAGAGCTTGGGATGGGAGATGATTTGATCATCTTGGTGACAGAGGTCCCACTTCTGATTGACTTCAAGTGACTAGGTGAGGAGCAGAGCAGACGGTGTGGTGGTCAGATGTCAGTGATGGGTTGTACTGCCTTGACTGGATTCTGAGGCAGTCTGTCCACATACGGGCTCAGTTTGGTGCTGTTGCTTTGGCTGGTGCAAAACTGATCTGCACCCGGCAAATCTTGACAAAGGAATAGGCACTTACCTTGATTGCTACAGGTTAGCAAAAATATTTTTTTAAGGATTACTAATAACAAGAAAGTATTTTCAGGTTGTAGGTATGTGGTTGGATTTCTATCCCCAGATACTTGTTCTTTTTGTGGCCATCTACCTGGTCAAACATTCTTCTAATGTCCACATCCCGCTTCTGTTTGGGATCAAAGTCAGCACTGAAGATCACTGCAGATAGATTTGGCACCTTGTTCTGCTAAGGAATGACTGTGAAGGATGAAGGGAGGAGGGACTAGAAGAAGGCAGGGAGTGCATTCTGCAGTTCGCCTGGCCAAAAGAGGGACGCACACG
Source organism: Callaeas wilsoni (assembly GCA_013398955.1). Classification (NCBI taxonomy): domain Eukaryota; kingdom Metazoa; phylum Chordata; class Aves; order Passeriformes; family Callaeidae; genus Callaeas; species Callaeas wilsoni. The sequence continues at coordinate 11,549 of VWPU01020175.1, forward strand.
TGCCCCTGTGGAGACATCTGATATCCTCTGGAGAGTGATCCCAGGGAAACCTCTGATGTGATTATTTATACTGAGATCATCAGGACAGTGTCGGAGAGTATCAAGAGGTCACAGGACATTAGTTAAAGCATCACCACATTTTTGGGGGATTAATTCCGACATTATGCTTTCAAATGTGGAACACTTCTTATTTAATTGAGATAATAAATTCAATCAAATGTTAACATTTGGTCTGCAAAATAAGGAATCAAGTCTCAAAAGCATCTTGATAAATGACTAGAATCTTAAATAGGTGGCTTCATAAATTATAGATGCATATATTTACAAACACATCCACATACACAGTGGTATGAATGTGCCCTTTACTAAATGAAACGCAGCACACCTGAACCCTGAATTATCTCTTTGGTGGATCTTGGAGATATACTTTTGGACAATGCTGGATGACAACTATTTGGGCAGCTTATGTACTTGTCATAAAGCTTGGCTAAATCTCTTTCACCTTGGACTTGGCTCAGGCCGCTTCACGCTTTTGCAAAGTCTGGACACAACACCCCTGACCCATTTTTCTCCAAACGTGGCTTTTGGTGTAATCTAAGGCTACATATTTTGTTGGCAGTGTTAGAGTTTACACTGTGAAGAACTGTGAAGTCAGGAATATTAAAATGTTTGTAGAATTGACAGGCACAGAGAGCTAAGTGTAAAACAGAAAATAACATCCAAACCCTTCAAAATAGCACACTCTTCCACTATCTCTCCTTTTATATGGAAAAGAGTTTTGTTCTGCATCTCCTCCTTGACAGCTTGACTGCTGGTCCAGTATTGCAGTAGCAGTGTCCTCAAGGCTGAGATCTGAAACAGAAAACGGACAATACTTGAAGGGAATGGGATCTTCAGCAGGAGCTTCCTGGGAGCAGAGGATGTTTGGATATCAGCTGGCTAGTTTTAAAAAATCCTGCTCTAAATATTTACAAAAACTATGGAACATTTCATGCCTCTCTTCTGTCCCTCTTTGTGGTCTTGATGAAAAGCATCACAAGAAGAAGTGCCCTGGTCCTGACTGGTTTCCAAGTCTCATTAAGTACAATGGGTTTGCAAGTGCTTCTGTACATACCGGCTGCACTACATCATCCCTTGCATTCCTGGGGCTGAAAGCTGCAGAAGGCAACCAACGGGGAGGGGATAAAGAGTACACTTTTTGAGACTCTCTTTTCCCAGCTTCTATTCTTTGCTCCAACCAAAGGAATGAAATCGCAAAGCCATTACCTCATTTCTGAAGAGTTTGGAAGGCAGCTCGCTGCTCTGTTTTGAACATGGGAGAATTTTCAGTTGCATGGAAAAGTGGAAATTTTGTAACTGATTTTTGTTTGTTTGTTTGTTTTATAAGAGTCGCATTTCACCACAAGATGAACATGAAATGGTAGTGAGTTGGAAGTTGAAATGCGAGAGTTTGCAGGGGCTTGTTTCCCAGAATTTGATTACAGGCATATGTCTCCCCTGAGGCTTGTAAGATTTTAGTAATTAATTTTTTCTCGAATTTAGCTTGTGCTCTCTCTTTTTTGCCTTCCCCACCTCTTTTTTTTTTGAATACCACCTGAGTTCAGTAGGGACAATATCATCTTTGGGATTTTGTAAGGCTTTCTCATAAATCTGCTGCTTTAATTTGTTTTCTTCAAATGGCTCAGTACAAAATGTACTAAAAAATCAATGCCAAGAGCAGGATCATATACAGAAGCATTAATTGTTCAAGTGAAATAACAAAGTTTCCCACACACATAATTACAAATGGAGTACTTTGTTTGCACATTATCAAATTAATTTAGTCTTTCTAAAGAAAAAAAGTTCCTTGAATGGGGAACCTCAGAATATCAGGTAAATGTCAGTGCATGTCATTAAATTATAATTAAATCAACAGACATTCATCAGAACTGGTGCTTGGAGATAGTCTAGGCTTTGTATCCATTTTATACAGGATACTCCTTTTGTGGCTATCCAGGATGAGCAATCATGTGGGGTCAGCAAAGCAAGTCATCTTGCAATGCAAGCCAAAGTGAAAGACATCTTCATCAATTGTATATCTTTTCTTTTGGCTGAGTGCTAATGGCAGTCCTGCCCTGACTTCCACAGTGTGATGTGTTTGCAGAAGCTCCTGTGTCTTTGTACATGTGTAGTTTTGGGTGCTGCTGACCTGGTCCAACATCAGACCTTTATCCTTACTTTTGATGCTTTGCAAGCACGTTGGCTGGACTTACCCATCTTCACAGCCTCTTGCCCAAGGAATGTATGGCTCCCATAGCTCAATGTTTGTGATTTTATTTGGAGCATGGCTCCCTGTTCTAGCCCATCCCTCTCTCTCCATGCACTGAAAGATGCAATGTCCTGATCCTTGGCCCTCAGCAGATAACTATGTCTTTATGATTAGATATCAAAAATATTTACAGAGCCTACTGAAATCTCCTGATATGCTGTTACATTGCGTCTGCCCTTTTTCACGTTTTATACCAGCTAATTAAATTGTTTCTCTATTGCATCAATATCGTGCATTAAATTAAATGTTGTGTAACATGTTCTTAATGCTTTGCTTCCTGTTAGCAATATGATATAGTTTGCCAAGCACTAAGTGCATGTGCGAAATCCAGAATTATGTACCTTTTTTACAAAGGATGAGAGTCTACTGAGGCAGAAGGCCTTATAAAAGGTCTGTGTATCAGTCTTCAAATCAGCTTATTGGTAGGACTTTAGCATTGTATTTGTCTTAAGCTGAATCACTAAAACGAAATACTTTAATACTTCTACCTATCCAGAGGTACAATAATGAATTGTACTGAAGACATTGATATCTAAATGCTTTTCATAGATGAAGAGCTGTATTATAGGAATGCGGAAGAGGAAATCGCATTTTATCAGAAGAGTAGTGTAGTGATTATAAATGTCAGGTGGATAGAGAAGAGAGAAAAATATTTGTGAAAACAGTTTTCATTGGAAAATCAATGACTGAAAGAAAGTCTAGAACATCAGAAATCTGAAATAATACTTACTTGTCCTTCAGTTTTGTTATGGTTTGACAATGGGCTAATGCCAGACACGCACAAGAGTCCCTTGCTCACCCTCCCCTGCCACAGCTGAGCAGAGAGAGGAGAAAAAAAGTTAACGAAGGCTTAATGGGTGACATAAGGACCAGGAGAAAC
>VWPU01020178.1:0-16468 GCA_013398955.1 Callaeas wilsoni
GGGGGCGGGCGGGCGGCGGCCCCGGCGCGCCCCGGCGGAGGGTGGTCTGCAGCGGCGGAGGGCTCCCCGCGCCGCCCGAGCCGCGCCTGCTGCCCGAGAGCACCGTCACGCTGTGAGTACCGCGACAGGCAGCGTCCCAGGCATCGCACCCGGCCGCGGGCATCCTCCCCTGCCCTCGGCATCTCCCCGGTGCATCGCCCCGACATCTCCCTCGGTCATCTCCCTCCGGCCCGGCGTTGCCCCGCGCCGCCCCGGCCGGGCTGCCGCCCCACCCCTGCTGCCCCGGGGGACCCTGAGCGGGACTAGAGCCCACGCATGGGTCGCGCTGAGCCCTCTCCGTGCTGGAGCTGCGCGGCGTGGGACCTCCGCATCGCCCCGTGCCGGGCAGATGTTGGCGGGGACACGGGAACTGGGGACACGGGACCGGGGATGAAGCCCCGTGAGGTCGGGAGCGCAACGAAGTTACTTTTTTCTCTCAGTAAGCGACTCTGCACCAGCGAAAGCGTCGCTTGGTGCTGCGTAACGTGGTTTAAATCGCGTTAAAGGGGTGTCGTGGCTCTGGACTGCCGAGGGGACCCTGCTGTCCCCACGGCGCGGCGGCAGCGCGGGGCTGGTGTGGACGTGAGCTGGAAATCCAGGAAACGGGCTCTTTCTCCTGCTTCCCTCCGCAGTGTTTCTGAGTGCTGAGGAACATGTTTTTGTTTGAAAGTGACTGTTGTCCCTAGAAATATTTACTGAGAAGCGATCAGGAGCGGTTAATGGGTTTGGGGTTTGTGCAAAGGGTCTAAAGCTGCTGCTTGATCCGTAAAAGCTCCTCTTCCTCGCGGCCCCCGTGCCGGTGGTTGAGGTTCGGCTGGAGCTGGCAGCCGCACGCGGCTTGCTGCAGGGTTTATTTATAACTGCAGAGGAGATGTTTGAATTAAAATCTGGATTGGAGGCTAGGCTGGCAGCACTGCAGCTGGGGGGAATGCCACTTTTACCCAGAGTGTTGTCCCGGCAGGGTGGCTGTGCTGCCTGCCCATGCCAGCATGCCCATGGTCACGGCTCCCACCTTCCCCTCCTCGGGTGGGTTTGGTTGGATGCTGCAGAGGACTGGGGTTGGGAGCTGCCTCATCCTGTCTGCTCTCACATGCCCGAACCCACTGGGTCGTGTTGCTGCTGCCCTGGTTCCCGGGTGCCTCTCACTGCACAGGGCCCTTGCTTTGGGGTGATGGTGGCAGTGAAGGTGACTCCGCTGGCACCACTGTCCCCATGTGGAGTGAGGCCATGTTACACACCGGTACTACAGGATGGTGCCATCAGAAGGGTCTGAGAGCAACGGTCATGTTAAAAGCATAAATTGTGCCAGAACAGCAGCACCGATGGGTGTCCTGGGCTTCTGTCAGTGAGGAACACTGGGGGGCCTCAGGCAGGTGACAGCTGGGCTCTCCATCACACCTGTGAGCTTTGCTCTTCCTGTCTTTCCTCTTACGGCATTTCCTGGTATGTCAGCCCCTCGCAGACACTCACGGGGATGTTTAGTCCTTTGAGTTTGTATTTGGGAAAAGCATCTCATCCCATGCCTGCTCCAGTGCCCTCCCCACCCGTTCCCAGTGGGGCAGGGGGTTTGTGCTGCCTGTGCCGAGCTGGCTCCCTTGGAGGGGCCGGGATGACCGTGCAGAAGCATTAGGGCATTACACGATCCCACTAAAACGTGACATGAAACCTACAAATATGCTGTGACCCTGGCTCTGCTCTCGCGCAGTAAACATGATTTATTCCAAACCCTTTCCAGATGGAACAATCAAAACCAGAGGCTCCGACTTTGGGAGCGTCTTCTGGAGCCACTGGGGTGCGGGCAGGGAGTGGAGGGGCCCAGGCATGTGGCAAGGGCTGCACGTGCCTTGGGGACATCCTGCTGGGGACAGCCAAATCTTGAATTCTGCGGGTGAGCTGGGTCTGAGCAGGGCTCCTACAAGTGCCCCAGGGTGTCAGGTCCCATCTGTGCCGTGGAGTGCTCAGGTCCCCTCTGTCGCCCAGGGTGCTCAGCATTGCTGCTGCCCCTGCTGCAGGAAATGTGTTTGGGGCAGTAACGCTTCAAAGCAGAGCCGTGTTCCAGCGCTCATCCGGTCCAGCCTGGAATCAGGAGTGCCTGAGTGCTGTGCACGGGGGAGGCTCTTCCCAGCAGCCACCAGCGCGGGAGGGGCCCTGGCCCGGCTGCAGGTCCAGCTGTCCAGGCAGCGGCTGGGGACAGGCGGGCAGCCAGAGAATCTTCAGTGGCTGGAGGAGGTCTGTCACCCTGTGGGTCTCTCATCCCGCCTCTCATTTGGCTTTTTCCCACACTCTCGCTTTATTTATCTTTAATTACTAGGCCTGTGCTGAGGAATCGGGTGCTGCCTCCTTGGCAGCTGCCGCACATTTACCCCCCGCACCTGAGAAACGCGTGCTGGCATCGCAGCCCCTGGATGGGCAGAGCAGGGGTAAGGGACGAAGGACAGAGGGTGAGGGATGCCCGTGGCCCCAGGGACCTGCCCTGCAGCCACTGCTGGGCCCGGCCGTGCTCCCAGTGTCCCAGGGGACGTGCTGGTGTCTGATGGGGAGTGTCTGCTGAGCAGAGCTGTGTCTCCTTTTCCCTCGGCCCCTCGCAGAGATCTCCAGGGATGGCTGTGGGTCTGGTGACGGGTGATGCTCACACACCCCCTGGAGCCCCAGCAGATGTTACTCGGTGTGTGCTCTCCAACACCCACCCCAGTTTATACCCAGGTTGGTTCCTGGGCCCAGCTCCCTGCAGGGAGGAAGGAGGGGTGCCAGCCTGGGCGCATGGAGTTGTCACCCCGCTCTGACTCGTGGCCTTGGAGAGGTCGCCTGGCTGCTTTGGCAGGGCTGGCACCAGTGCAGCCTGGGGCACAGTGTGGCCCGCAGCCTCACATCCTGCTCCAGTTAGGACCAGGGGATTTGGCACCTCTCAGGGCCGTCCCTCCAGCATGGCTGTGAGGTGCCGGGGTGCTGCAGACAGGGATTAACAAGGCTTTAATCTCCCCCAGCTGACCCCTGTGCTAATCGCCCAATGGAAAAAGCGCCGTATCCCTAACGAGAACTGGAGAGCCTCGGCCAGCCCCACTGTCACACGGGCGGGAGCCCAAACCTCTTCCAGATGTGGAATCCCAGCACAGGCCTCATTTATGTGCACAGCTTGATTGCACTGAAATTACAGATTGTCTGCAGGGAATAGAGGGCTTTGACTTATGACCAATTTCCAGTTCTACTTGAACTTCCCGCTCCAAGGCTGCTCTATCCTGGGCTCTGCAGATGGTTTCTTTCTCAAGCCTTCTTCAGCTTTTTATTTGTTGTATATTGGGCTGCAGCTCCATCAGGTTTGGGTTTTCCAGGGGCTGCAGGTTGTGGTGCTGCCCGGTGTGTCAGAGCATCCCAGCCCAGGCTGGCTGTGGAGGCTTTGCCCTCTCTCCGGGGCTTATTTTTCCTGTGCTAACAAAAGCCGAGGGTTGGAACAATAATTTTCACCATCCGAAATAGCCCGGCATGACGTGAGGCTGGAGGAAACGCCCGGGCACGGCACAGGGAGGGGAAGAGCCCCCGAGCACCCAAACAAAGCAGGGAGGGGGGATCCTCGCCAAGTCTGGCGTTCTCCAGCCCCATCGGGTTGGAAGATGTGGAGTCCCCTCTGGGATGCTGTAGGGTTCCCCCTTGGAATGCAAGGTTCCTTCTGGGAGCTGTGGGGTCCTTCCTGGAATGCAAGCTCCCCCCTGGGATGTTGTGGGTCCCTCTGGGATGCTGCAGAGTCTCCCTGGGATTCTGTGGAGTCCCTCTAGGTTGCTGCGTGCCCCCCCACCCCGTGATAGTGCCACCCCCAGAGCCTTTCTCATTGCCAGAGCCTTCAGCACCTCTCGCCAGCCCCGGGGCCCCTCTTTTCTCTTCCCGAAATCCCTGTGCAGAGCAGCGAGCCGTGCTCAGGGCGCAGCCTGCGCCGTATCTGCTCCCGGCATATGCTTTGAATTAATGCACTTGGAGAGCAGAGCCGGGCCGGGTCCCCGCCCCCACCGCGGCCCCCCTAGGAACCCCCGTGCCGCTGCCTTCCCTGCCCGGGCTGGGGAGCCACCGTCTCCCCGCGTCCTTTTTTGGTTGGGTCCAGAGGAAGTTTATTGTTTCAGCAGCCCAGTTTCTGGAGCTGTTATTTATCCAAGTGGATTCCAGCACGCTTGAAAAAACAATCTTGTTTTTTTCACTTTTGGCTCCTCTTTTTGAGATGAAAAAAGAGAAGAAGAAGAAGAAGAAGGAGGGATCTGTATCTCCCTGCCGGCAGCCTTGCAGGCTCCAAGCCCCCACAGCCCTGGCACAGGGGGGTTGGAGCACGGATGCTGCACCCTTCCATGCCTGGATCCCTCGGGATGGGAGCGTGCTCCTTGGGGCTCCCCCCGCCATCCTCACCACGCATCCCCCATCGTTTCCGTTTGACTCCATGCTCCAGTCCTTAATCCCGGCATTGTCCAGAGGGACTTTTCCAGCCACCGCTCAATTAGCCGATTATTGTCCCCGTGGCAGGGCTGTCCCCGGCAGGAGCCCCCCGCCCGCCCACGCTCCGCGCTGCCGGAGGCTCTCAGGGCACCGGCGGGGTGAAGGTGCCGTTTCGGGCGGGAGGATTCGGGAGTGCACGGGAACGGCTGGGCACTGAGGCCTAGGGGTGAGAGGGATCCCCAGCCCTCCCTCCAGGCACATCGCTCCAAGCCTGGACTGGGTGTTGCTCTTGCTGAGCTGAGGGGTCCCAGCCTGAGCTGAGAGATGAGCAACGGTTCCAAAGGCCACAGCTCTGTTTCCGTGGCCTGCCAAGCCTGCAGATGGGTGCGATGTGAGGGCACCAGGTCCCCTCTGCACCCCCAGGCCTCGGTGAGCATGTGGGAAACCACGGTAACCCCTGCCTGGATCTCCCAGCCCACCGACAGCAGCTTGGCCTTGGTGAACTGGGGAGCAGTGGGTTGACTTACAGCCCTGCATCCTCTTCCTCCCCAGCTGATCCCTCCTCCCAGGGGCAGCTCTCAGAGTTTGAAATCCCCACATGCCAACAGCTGGGCCCTCTGTGTGGCTCCGGGACTGCTGGTCCATGACTCCTGCGTGCTGGGTTGGAGTGGCCTCGTGAGCACACCAATCGCATTGTATTTTGGGGGTTCTCAGTTAATATCCTGCAAGGGGACAGGGCCAAGGACCCACACACGGCTCTGCTGCCTGTGGACATGTGGGAATGGAAAGTGCCATGAAGCCTGATGAGGACTTCCTGAGGGGGAAAAAAAAAAAAAACAAACAGAAAACGATTTGGAACATAATATCCATGAAACTAGAAAAAACAAAACAAACCCTTGTTGGAGGATGTGGGTTGTAACTGGGGAGTGCGACCCAGATGGCTTCTGTGGGACAGTGAAGAAAAGAGCCAGGATCCCTGCCCAGGAAAAGTTTTACTGGGAAGAAAAGTTTTGGGCAAACTGTCACTGTCAGCACAGCCTTCTTGTGCCAACCCCTCGTTTTAGTCAAGGATCTCTTCTCCTTGAGAAAGGACAGATCTGGGCAGCACCCACAGCTCAGGATGCCCTGAGCCATGTGGGGGTCTTGGCCTTTTTCTGGAGCGGCTCCAGGGGTGGCTTTGCCCTCGGCCGAGGTGCCCCCGGGGAGGGTGTCGCTGGCTGCAGATCACGGGGGCAGCCGATCCTGTTGGAAGTCAGGGGCGCTGCCTTTTAAGGCAGGAGTTGTGGTGTTATGGCAGAGGTGCAGATGGTCCCGGGGGTCTGAGCGAGCATCTCCGGGGCTCAGCCGAGGGCTGCGTTCCCGGTGGGGTGCAGGTCTCTGGTGCTCCGGCCCTCCTGGCTCTGGCACCACGCTGGAGCATGGCCGTGGCTGCATCGCCCCGCACAGCCCGTGCTTTCGGTTGTGAAATCTCCTGCCGCTGGAACGAAAACCTCTAGGAGCCCTTGCGGCCAGGACGGCCTTGAGCAACAGCCCTCACCGATGGCGTGGCGGGGAATTGGGGCACGCCGTGGGCTGCTGGGGCTGTGCCAGGAGCGATGGAAACATCCTGGAAGCTGTCCCCTGCTCTGGGAAGGGTCCTGGGCTGAGCCAGCACCGGTGCTCGCTGCTGGGGCGAGCCGAGCCCTGGCAAGGAGTGGTCCCGGCGGGGAGGAGAGGGTCAGGCATGGCCCTGGCCGTGGCAGCTCCGGCCGCCGGCGTGTGGAAGCAATTTGCAGCTGTCGGGGCCGCCGGACGTTTCCGCTTCCCGCCGGCCGGGTCGAGGGCCCCGCGGACGCGCCGGTGCCCAGTGGTGGCTCCTCATTAGCACAGGATGCGGGGGCTGCGCTGCCAGACCCCGGCCCTTCCCTCCCACCCAGCCTGCGGGGGGCTGCAGGTCCCGGTCCCGGTCCTGCCCTGAGCCGAGCGAGGCGTCCGGAGGGGACGGGCTGCCGCACACAGCGGCCATTCAGCGCGGCCGCCGAGCCCGCCCCTGTGTAAACAGCCCTGGCCCGGCCCTCAATGAGCCCTTTTTTCCCGCGGCTCCCCCCGAGCAGGGCTCCAGGATACCCTCCCGGCCCGGCTGCCGCCTGCCCCCGCTCCGTCTCTGGGTCGCTTTGCCAGCGCTGGCGTCGCCGGTGCCCACGCGGCCGCACGGGAGCTCCGGGGAGGCAACGCTGGTCCCCGAGAGCCGGGTCTGGCTCTGCTAATTGCACTGACGAGCTTTAATGAGCTCCTGGCTGAATCGTCGGGTGCTGGTGCCCTTCGTCCTCTCCAGTCGCTCCACAAGGGGCCCTTTGGTCAGCAAAGCTGTTTATTTTGGGATAAAATCTCATTCCCGGAAGGCTCCTGGGATAGCCACAATGCCATGACCATCAGGAGCTGGGGGGCCCCTCCCAGCTGCAGGTCCTTGGGGTACCCTCTTGGTGCTGGGGTGGGGGTTATCTCCTGCATGTGTAACTCCTTGCACCGAGGCGATGCCCCAAGAGCCGGCAAGGGGATCCCATGCCAGCCCATGTGGTCCACGGCATGTAGACCATGCAGAGCATCCCAACACAGCTTCTGCATCCCTACATGTCCATTGCATTCCATGTTCCCACCTGGCCGTGCAAGCCTGTCCCTGAGAGTTCTCCATGGCCACCACCACAGTGGCACAGCCTGGGCAGTGGCTTCTTGTGGGGGTCTGCCTGTCTCACTCCCCTCCAGCTCCTGGGTCACCAGGGCATGGTTGGGGGTCTGTGGCAGGTCAGGTAACGGAGCTGCCCCTCTCCCTCTGCTCTTCCCACAGGCTGCTGAGCAACAACAAGATCACGGTGCTGGAGAATGGCTCTTTCTTTGGGCTGCAGGCTCTGGAGAAGCTGTGAGTGAGGGTCGGGCAGGAGGGTGGGGGGCAGTGGGAGGCAGGCTGGGCTTCCATGGTGGGTGGTAGCATCATCGCTCGCATTCTGCCCCTGGTGTGCTGCTGCAGGACCAGCACCGTAGTGCAGAATTTACCACTGGCACCCATGGGCATCCCAGGGACCCAGGAGTTGCAGTGGGGCGGGAGGCGCTGGGGGGCCGCGCTCCATGAGGGCCGGTATGAAAAGCAACATTGTCCCCCTGAACAAAGTCAACTTTCTTATCTCTCCATGAAAGGCATCTCTATGGAGGGAGCTGCGAGAAGGGGAGATTTATGGCCCCCATATGGGTTTGATCTGTAGGTATGCAGGCACGGGGACCAGCACTGAGGGTGTTTTGTTCCCCGCCGCGGCCCTGCAAGGGTCTCACACATTCCTGCGCTGTGTGGGCTCCCGTGGAAATCCCCACGGGACTGTTTCTGGGGTGAGTGAAAAGCAGGGACACCATCCCATGTAGCTGAGTCCTCCCCAGCATGGGTTAAGGTTCGGGGTCACCTCCTGCTCCTGGCACTGCACCCTCGTGAATGGGAGGGATCGTGGGACACAGGGAAGGAGTCATGGTGCAGCTGGGGGGTCACACCTGGGGAGGACCATGGCTCTGCAGCCCCCATGTGCCTGGGGTCCCCCTAAAGGTCTCCATATCCTGGGAGAGCAGCTGCCGCAGGTCACCTCCTGCTCCCCACGGGGTCAGAGGGGGCCTGGGGCGGGTGGGCAGCACCTCTCCACCCCGGCCGGCCACATCGCACTGTGCCGCGCCTGATTGCCCTCGACAGGAACCATAATTGTTTTCATCGGGTCGGTTTGGGGCCGCGGCACAGACGTGCCCATGCAGAGCCCGTGCTGGCATGGTGGGGACACCGTGGGGGCTGCAGGGCCCCTTGCTTCTCATCCCGGGGCTGGCAAGGCCCCAGCCCACCCTGGCTACCCACCGTGGGTGTTTTGGGGTCCCATCATACTGGGGAGAAGTCATTCCCTGGATGTCAGTGGTGCCCCCACGGACCACCTCCCCTCTGGCTTGGCATCTCCAGTGATTTGTAGCGGCGTAATGAGATTAATGAGTCTGAGCGGGGGCCGGTATGCGGCGGCCGGTATGCGGCGGCCTCGAGCGCTCATTAGCAGAGCCCCGCTTGGGAATGGCCCTGGGGGGGATGTGAGGGGGCTCAGTGGGTGACAGCAGGGACAAGGATGGACTCTGTCCATCCAGCTGTCTGTGCTGGGCTGCAGCGGGTGCACGGGGGTTTTGGGCTCAGCCCAACATGCTCCAGGCAGTGAATCAGGATGGCGCAGGTCCTTGGGGCCAGGGTTTGCTGCAATGGGGGTCTCTGTGCACTCGTGGTGATTGCGGTGCTCATGCACACATGGCACTGAGCCACTGCTGGCTCTCATGCCTGCAGCGTCAGCCTGCCAGGGCTGGGGGAGGAGGGGGCTCGGGACCAGAGGAAGTGCAAAGGCAAATGCACAGAGCAGAGAAAGAGAGGAGCCTTATCAGAAATCAGCAGCAGCAGCCCCGGTCCTGGCCCACGGGAGGAAGTGCCTGAGTGAGGAAGGCTGCCACTGGCCAAGCGCCGGGCTGGCTGCAAACCCCTGGGGCCCAGCACGGTCCCCGGTGTGTCCCATCCCCGGCTGGTGGTCCCTGCAGCACCCAGACCCCCCAGACCTGAGCCAGGGGCCACAAGTTTTGTCACTGGATGTGTTTTGGCTGGCAGGTTGTGCAGGGGGTGTTCTGGGGGGTGGGAGTCCCTGGGAAACCCATCCAGGCAGGGGGCTGGCACCGATGGTCTCCCTTGGCATGAACGGGTGGGGGTTTGCAGGATGGGTGTTTGTGGGGTGGATGTCAGCGATGGGACTGCTGGTGGTGCAGCAGGTGTGGGCGGTGGCGGTGCAGGTGAGTGGAGCTGTTCCTTCAGCACCGGCGCTCGCCTGTGCACACCTGCCCGCACCCCCGTCTGCACTGCTGGCCGTGGCAGCTGCCAGGACATGCGTTTGTCCGTCAGGAACGCTAGGAAAGGCGGGCGTGAGCAGGGCTGTTGCATCAGCCGAGAAGGGCCAGGATGACGCCGGCTGCGTTTCCTCTCCCTGAGGGGCCCCTCTTGCCTCTCTGGTGAGACTCACCCCCCGCACCCCGGGTCTGCTGGAAGGGGTTGCACCGCTCCCCATCCTGGCCACTGGTTTGTGGCCCTCCAATGGGGCTGTGGTTCACGGGGTGTCCCCAGGGCCGCAGGCAGAGCAGCGGGAGACCCAGCGACGAGCTCCGTGGAGACCGCTATAAATAAACACGGATCCATATGGATCCCATTTCCTCTCCCAGACAACGCTGGTGCTCAGCAGAAGTTGCCTCGGGTCCCAGGGGCTGGACAGAGTGGCCGATGGCACCAGTGCTCCCCACTCTGTCGGCAGCCGCCCCGCGCGGTGTGTGCCGGGCGAGCCTCTGATTAGATGTGTGCCTGCAATCAGGCAAATTGCTCAAACGAGCTTCCCGAGGGCCGCAGAGCCCATCCAGGGCCGTGTTCTTATCCCGCACACAGGAGATAACCTGCCGGGATACGGCTGTTCCGGAAGCAATGTGGGGCCAGCAGCCCCAGCAGCCAATGCCAGTGTGCAAGGACACTCAGAGTGTGCCGAGGGGCTGGCATTTCCCTGGGAGCAGCGGGGAGCCTCGTGCCTTCCCTGCATCCCTCAGAGAGATAACAAGAGACAAATGGGATGGAAAACTGCTAATGAGGCCCTCGCAGGGGGTTGGCAGCGCCTGGGAAGGCCAAGGAAGAAGATGGGGGCTGGGGGTGGAATGAGTGTGCTTGTGCCCTCGGCCCCCCTGTGCCGTGTCTCCTGGAGATGGGGCTCCCCACAGCACATCCCAAGATCTGTGTCTGTCTTCCTGCAGGGACCTGAAGAACAACCTGATCAGCACAGTCCAGCCAGGTGCCTTCCTCGGCCTCCCCGAGCTGAAGCGGCTGTAAGTGCCACTGCAGCCCCTTGGACCACCCAGGGCTGGCCCTGGGGACAGCAACGGGGACAGTGGGGCATCCCCAGCCCTGACAGCCCCTCCACTCACTTTGCAGGGACCTCTCCAACAACCGCATCGGCTGCCTGAGTGCCAGTGTCTTCCAGGGGCTCCCCAACCTCCTCCGACTGTAAGTAGCTCCTTGGGCTAGCCCTGTCCCGTGTCTCCTGAGAGCGAGGGGGTGTGCGGGCACAGCAAGCAGCCTGGGAGGAGTCCCCTCTCCCAGCAGCTCCCCAGCACCCCTCCATGGCATCTTTCTCTCCTGTCCCGCAGGAACATGTCCGGAAACATCTTCTCCAGCCTCCCGCCCGGTGTTTTTGATGAGCTCCCTTCCCTGAAAGTCGTGTGAGTTGGTGCCCTGGGATTTCAGTGCCCAGGGGGTCCCCTGCCGAGGATCTCAGGGCTGGTGGGTGCCCCAGCCCTGCGAGTGCCCCATGACACCATCCCTTGCAGGGACTTTGCCACCGAGTACCTGACGTGTGACTGCAACCTGCGCTGGGTGCTGCCCTGGGCCCGCGAGCACCTGGCGCAGATCTCAGAGCGGACGGCGTGCGCGTTCCCCCGGCAGCTGCGCGGCATCGCCCTGCGTGGGGTGCGAGACGGGCAGCTCCGCTGCGGTGAGCCGGGGCCGGGGCGGGGGCGGTGGCGGCGGCAGCAGCGCGGGCTCACCTGTGTCCCCCGCAGCGGGAGCCCCGGAGCTGCACACCCACCACCTCATCCCGTCGCTGCGCCAGGTGGTTTTCCAGGGCGACCGGCTGCCCTTCCAGTGCACGGCCACGTACCTGGACAACAGCACCCAGATCCGGTGGTTCCACAACCGCGAGCCCGTGGAGGAGGATGAACAGACGGGCGTCATCGTGGAGGAGAGTCTCATCCATGACTGCACCTTCATCACCAGGTCAGGGATGGAGACCAGCATGGGAACAGAGATGGGACTGGGATGGAGATGGAATTGGGATTGAGATGGGGACAGAGATAGGGATGGGATGGGGACGAACACTCATGGGCACAGGGCTCACAGGTTAGTGGGTACGAAGTGCCATGGGTGGGCTGCCGAGTGTGGGCACCTTCAGTGCTTCATGGAGTGTGTCCCCATGCCCCCAAGCTTGGGGGATTGCGGTGAGGCAGCCCCACCATGCCAGCTCGTCTCCTCTGCCCGCAGCGAGCTCATCCTCTCCAACATCCACGTCTCTGCCAACGGCGAGTGGGAATGCACCGTCTCCACCTCCCAGGGCAACGTCAGCAAGAAGGTGGAGATCGTGGTGCTGGAGACGTCCGCATCCTACTGCCCTGCCGAGCGGGTCACCAACAACCGCGGGGACTTCAGGTGGGGACCGCGGTGGCACAGGTGCCGTGATGGGGGAGGACACACGTGGCCGGTGCCGCCTGGAGAGCGAGCAGTGCGTGCGGGGGCCTCTCCTCGCCGCAGGTGACCGCGCGTCTGGTAGCGATTAACGGCCGCGGGGAGCGCGGGCGCTTTTGAAGGGCTTCCCGTGCCGGCGGCGCAGCCTGGCTCCAGCAGCAGAGGTGTTGGAATTTCTCTGGCACGAGACGAAAGGCTCCGGGCGCCCGCCGTAACCCCGGCGGGGCCCTTACGGAATATAAATTACTGGCACAGTCAATGTGGCTTAAATTAGCAGTGCCCCCCCCACTGCCCGCTGCTTCCCCCTGTGCTGCCGGAGCCGAGTGGGATATGGGATTGGAGAGCGTGGGGGCTTTTCGGGGAGCATCACACCAGCGTTCCCAGGGGCGGCAGCGGCTTGTAGAAGGGGCTGCAGTGCCCGCAGGTGGTGCTGTGCAGGGTCCGCACCGGAGGAGCAGGCTCAGGGCAGGGCTGCTGGTGGGGTGCCCCGCAGCCACTGTGTGTGGGTGCCTGCAGGTGGCCCCGCACCCTGGCAGGGATCACGGCCTACCAGCCCTGCCTGCAGCACCCGTTCGCCGCGGGGCCGGTGAGCGTGGGCTCGGCGGGCGAGAAGCAGGCGTGGCGGCGCTGTGACCGCACTGGGCACTGGGAGGATGGCGACTACTCCCACTGTCTCTACACCAACGACATCACCCGCGTGCTCTACACCTTTGTGCTGGTGAGTGAGGGGCCCGGGGGCTCGGCTGGGCCCCAGGGGGTACAGCCGGTGACCGTGGCCCTGCCGTGGCTGTGCCACCCTGCAGATGCCCATCAACGCCTCCAATGCCCTGACCCTGGCTCACCAGCTCCGCGTCTACACGGCTGAGGCAGCCAACTTCTCGGACATGGTTGATGTCCTCTATGTGGCCCAGATGATAGAGAAGTTTATTGGCTACGTGGATCAGATCAAGCAGGTAGTGAGCATTGCAGGTGTCCCCTGCTTGCCCCAGTGCAGCCTGGTGTTTTTGGGGTACAAAAGCATGAATTGGGGTGTTTCCACAGGGGACAGCAGTAGCTCATTGCAGAGCCGCTTGCTGTCCCCAGCTGACAGACGTGATCGTGGAGATGGCCAGCAACATCATGCTAGTGGACGACCATATCCTGTGGATGTCACAGAAGGAGGAGAAGGCCTGCACCAGCATTGTGCGCTCCCTGGAGAGGATCGCAGCCCACACACTGGGCAGCAACTCCCAGCACATGGCAGTGGTGAGGGGGAACACAGGCTGAAGCCGGATATGGGGAGGATGGAGAGGGAGGAGGAGTGGGTAGGCTGCCGGTGTGGGGTCTCTGGCTATGCAAGGGGGGTCTCTGCCCATGCCAAGGTTGATGATCGCTCCATAATTCTGCCAGAACTCTCGCAACATCGCCTTCGAGGCGTACATGGTGAAGCCCGAGAGCTACGTGGGGCTGAGCTGTGTGGCGTTCCAGCGGCGGGATGCGGCCCCCCCAGGACCCCCACCCCTAGCCGAGCAGGGGGCCGAGCCCACGGCCGACCAGCAGCTCAGGCTCCGCTGCACCACGGGGCGGCCCAACATCTCCCTGAACAGCTTCCACATCAAGGTACGGGAATGCCGCGGGCTGGGGGGCTGGGGATCGGCCCCTGCTCACCAGTGACCATGCACCTGCAGAACAGCATCGCCCTGGCCTCCATCCAGCTGCCCACCAGCCTGTTTGCCAGCCCGGTCCCAGCCACGCCAGGGGCCAACTGCAAGCTCCAGCTGCTGGTCTTCCGCAACGGGAAACTCTTCTGCAGCACTGGGAACTCCTCCCGCCTGGCCGACGATGGCAAACGCCGCAGCGTGGCCACGCCAGTCATCTACGCCGGGACCTGTAAGGGCGGCATGGTGGGGTGCTTGGGGTGCCCTGGGGGCCTCCCTGGGGCATTGTGCTGGTGCCCCCGCAGTGCAGAGCCATCCCTGGGGTCCTTGTGAGATGGCAATGTGCCTATGGGATGTGCGGGGTCCCCTTTGTCCAGCTCCTTTGGGGGTGCAGGTGGAGGGGGTGTCACTTGTTCTCCTGACTGGGTTTCTCTGTGGCTGCAGATGGCTGTGGAGTGGGGAACCTGTCAGAGCCGGTGGCTGTGTCCCTGCGACACCCCGGGGAGGGCACGGACCCCGTGGCTGCGTACTGGAACTTCGAGGTGCTGGGGGGCATGGGGGGCTGGAGCGCCGAGGGGTGCCAGCTGGCCACCCGCGAGCCCAACGTCACCTCCCTGCACTGCCGGCACCTCAGCAACGTGGCCGTGCTCATGGTAGGTGCAGGGTGAGCAGTGGGCTGGGAGTGTTGCCGGAGTGGGGAGCGTGGGGGCTGGAGGAGGGTGGCGGGGTGGGTCAGGGGCACGGGGATGGTGCTGTGGGGTCTGACGGGCTGTGCCATGCCGTGCAGGAGCTCAGTGGGTTCCCCAGTGAGGTGCAAGGCGCTGTGGAGGTGCTGCACCCGGCCATGTACACCTGCACGGCGGTGCTGCTGCTCTGCCTCTTCACCACCATCATCACCTACATCGTCCACCACGGGTGAGGGAGCATCTCGGTGCCTGTGGTGGTGGTCTGGGGGCTATGCTAGGGTGGGTGTCTCTATGGGCAGTGGGAGGAGCTCCCCAGGTGCCAATGGCCAGGAGAAGGTGTGCGAGGATGGCCGTCCAGTGCCATGGGCCTTTAGGACCCGGGTTCTCAAAAGATGACCCTCCAGGAATGTGCTGCCCAGCAAGCAGCACTGCCCCAGGCGCCCTGGGCCCTGGTCCTTTGCCCATGTGCACGCACATACCTGTACGTCTTCTCCTCCAGCCACGCTCCATGGCCAGGGTGCTGGTGCATCCCCCCAGATGCGGGATTTGTGCCAAAGGGAGCCATGGCTCTCTTGGGGCCAGGCAGGAGCTCACAGGTACCCACTGCGCCTCTTGCTCTTCCAGCACCGTCCTCATCCCGCGGAAGGGCTGGCATATGCTGCTTAACCTCTGCTTCCACATCGCCATGACGGCTGCCGTCTTCGCAGGAGGCATCACCCTCACTGGCTACCGGGCCGTATGCCAAGCCGTGGGTACCGGGCCGAGCCCAGCACTGCGGGGTCCTGCGGGACGGGCACTGGGGGGCACGGCTGTGTCTGCAGCATCCCCTCCCCAGCGAGGCCTCTTCCCACAGGTGGGCATCATCTTGCACTACTCATCCCTCTCCACGCTGCTCTGGATGGCGGTGCAAGCCCGAGTGCTCTACAAGGAGGTGACCTGGAGGGCGCCGCAGCAGCTGGATGGGGACACGTCCCAGGCAGCCCCCAGACCCATGCTGCGGTACGGACCCCCCTTCCCCTTGCCCCAGCACTGCAGGGGCATCTCCAGGGCATGGGGCGGGACTTGCTCTTCTGGACAAGCCCATCCTGTGTTCTCACACGGGCTCCAGGTGTGCAGTGACACCTTCCTCCCACCACAGGTTCTACTTGATCGCCGGCGGGATCCCCCTCATCATCTGTGGGATCACAGCAGCTGTCAACATCCAAAACTACCACGACAACAACCCTTAGTAAGTGTCCCTGCTCGACCCTTCCTTCCTCCCACACGGGTGGCCTCCCTCTGCTGGGGTAGGGGAACTGGTGGCACTGGGAATCTGGAGAAGTTTCAGAAAATGTCAGTGAGGTTTTTCCCGAGAGTTATCCATACACTGGGAAATCCAGGCAGCCAGGACAGCTCCACAGAGCCTGTGCCATCAGGGCAGGGGTGTCGAGCAGCTCCACGCCGCGACCCCTCAGAGCCCCTCTCCTCCCGCGCAGCTGCTGGCTGGTGTGGCGGCCCAGCCTGGGCGCTTTCTACGTCCCCGTGGCTTTCATCCTGCTCGTCACCTGGATTTATTTCCTCTGTGCCGGGCTCAGCCTCCAGTGCCAACCCTCACACAGGAAAGACATCCCGGAGCCTCTGGAGCCACCGCCACGGCTGGGGGGAACCAGTGACCTGCTGACAGACTCTGGGTCCATCTCGGTGACGCTGAACTCGGGGCCGCCGTGCCCCGAGGGGGATGGTGTCTACTCTCTGCGGGTGCAGTTCTGGGCGCTGGTGACCACCCATGCCCTGTACGTGGCCCTGTGGACGTTCGGCGCCATGGCTGTGTCCCAGCGCTGGTACCTGAACATTGTCTTCAGCTGCCTCTTCGGCGTCACCGCCGTGGCGCTGGGGCTCTTCATCTTTGTCCATCACTGCCTCCGCCGCCGGGACGTGCTCAGCTCCTGGTTCTCCTGCTGCCCGTCGTACCGGAACGCGCTGCCCATGCAGGCCTACGTCCACCCCGGGCTGGGGCCAGAGGACGGCTCGCAGGTCTTCATCGGCTGCGACCCAGAGGCCGCTCGCTCGGGCGCCTCCTCCTCCTCCTCGCCCAGCAGCGCCGGCTCTGCCGGGGGCCGCTGCAAGCTCACCAACCTGCAGGTAGCCCAGAGCCAGGTGGACGCCCGCCCGGCGCCCTGCCCAGAGCCGGACCCTGCCGACGGGAAGCCCGTCAGGCACACCAGCAACCTCCACGGCCGCAGGAGCCACCGGGGCAGAACTAAGCCGTGCCGGGACGGGAAGCACCACCGCTTGAAAATGCTGCGGGGCCCCTCAGACCACCCGTCCAGCGAGAGCGGGAGCCTCCACAACAGCCACTCCGAGAGCTACCCCAGCGGCAGGACCAGCCCGGCCAGCGGCGGCCGCGCGGGGCCGCG
>VWPU01020179.1:0-52667 GCA_013398955.1 Callaeas wilsoni
GGCAGGGCAAGGCTGGGCAGGGCTGCAGCTTCCCAGAGAGGCTCTGCCGGCTCCATCCTCTGAGGCTTCCAAGCCGTGACCGGGAACAGCCCTGAGCAGCCTAAGCCAAGCTCTGAAAAAGAGTTTGGATTAAGTGATTGACTGAGCTCTTTTCTTGGTCTCTAGAAATAGAGACCAGTTGGGTGCAAATTGGTTCCACTTTCTCCCATCATGGTTTGTTTGGGGGTTTTCTTTGTTTGCTTGTTTGCAAGTGTCGTTTGTCTTAAAAAGCATGCATCATAATGATCCCAAAACTTTCTCATATTTTTTCTTTCTATAACGATCCCAAAACTTTCCCATATTTTTCTCTCTATTTATCCTTCAGTTTCAAATGAATAAGTTTAAACGAAAAACATTTAATCTTATTTACTAGAAAAATGCAAACCACTGAAAAAATAGAGAAATTTCACTAAATAAATACATTACAATTATGAGAAAAAAATTCTGAGTTCTGAGGTGTTTTGCTGCTGTAAGCTATGAAAATAGAGAAATTGAACATCTTGATTTTATTCTGGTTTTGTATGCAATTAAATTAATAATAGCTAATTTTAACAAAAAACCCCTCAAACTAATTAAAAGGGGGTTTAGCCACAAATGCAACTATCAAGATCAAAATTTGTTATAAACAGATTAATTTTAAATTGTATATACAAATGGATAGATATATAGATATATAGATATATAGATATATATGATGCTGATTATAAGAAAATCAAAAATACAATTGTCTTTTAAAACCTAAGCTTCAGGAAAGTAGATTTACCAGAGCTAGGAGCAACATCTTGATTAACTTTTAACAAGACTGTCAGTATTAAAGAAATAAATACTACTTAATTGATTGCAAAGGTTTCACCATTTTAAACCAAGTTTTCCCATGCAAATTGCAGTCCTGGTGTTAGTACTTGGCCTGCAGCGACTTTTGCCGCAGTTACAGCTGGACATTGGACCTTTTCTTCCTGTTAGACTTTTTGTTCAGAGTTAACTCAAAACTGTTTATTTGGAGATGCTTGAGATTTAGGTGCACATCTATAACTGGTGAAATCATTCTTGATTGTGGTACACGCCTTTTAAAATATTTCTGGTGACAGTAATGTGGCAATATCAAACAGTATTTCAGGGCTAGACTCCTGTGACAGCCCCACTCTTGAGGGAAAACTGGCTGACTGGGGCGGGTGATTCCAGCTGGCTCTTGACTTATTTCCTCACCTTCTACAATTTCCTCTAGGTTTCACAAATTTAGAGTGAAGATTAGCCTAATTACTTCTTTTCATTTAGAATAAAATCCATACCACTCCACAGGTCCTACAGAACACAAAAACCCAAGAAAGTTTGTAAAAAAGTTCCAAAAAGGCCAAAATAGTTCTTGCAAATTTCGGCACAAGAAACAATGACAAGAAAAAAAACTTCTAATAGTAATTAGAACAATGATCAAAAGACACCCATTAGAAGATAAACTTTTTAGGTAGTCAACAGAAAAAGTTGTAAAATTCTTACAAATTTATTTTTGGACTATTAAATATGTCCAAGAAATTCCATTTTATAGATACTTTAATTTATGCTGTTTTATTTGCTATTTTTTTGCTAGTCTTCTAGAAAATAATCACTTGAATCTTTTTACAACCAATCTACTTGTATAAAATAAGGGTTTTTTTCCTTTTGATTCAATAATGAAATTAAGAAGAAGATGAAAAACACACTCACATTAAAATTGTTCCTTTATCTTTATTAGAAACATAAAATTCTGTCATTGTTCATTGCTCTAATAAGTCAGTAGACAATTCTATTAGGTATTGGTGCTTTATGCCAACATAATATAAATTATTATAGAATAATTTTAAGAGGACACAATGCATATATAAGGTGTTTGGGAAAAATATTATTAACATGTTATTAACTAAGCGCCCTCACTAAAATTGTACTCAGTGGGAGTAAAAATAAAACTACTTTAAATATCAAAAGATTTTATTTCTGATGTCAGCATTTTCCAGTTATCCGGTTAGAAGGTATTCCCTGAAGACATTCAACAAATGCAAAAGTACAATAGCACCACTGTACACCTGCCAGTTTTAATCCTATAATGGTTTTGTTATAACCCATACAGTGTAATTTCTTGTTAAGTAAATATTAAATAAAAAGAACATTTTCCACTGTATAATCTATTCAGTCATATTTAACCTTGAAAAGTTACTCGGCTGCTTATTAAAGCTTATAAAAATATTGATCTCTAGTTTCAAGCTCCCTCCCTAAAATATATTAGAAATTTGAGTATGGAGGGATGGTGGAGCATTCCTAATACTTTAGGAGTATTAAACATTTCCAAGTCATTAAATGAAAGTAATGAATCAATACATGTTCTGGCATTGCTCATTAACACATCACTGAAGCTGAGATTTATCCTATGTTGTATGACCTAGAATAGAAATATCCTTCCTAAATAATTAATTGAAAGACATATGATACTGGATTGCTAATCTGCAAGTAATAGTTATTCTCAGCAAAGTATTTTTTAATTAGGTCAGAAATGAAAACTGAACCTGCTGGCCGAAGTTACCTATTTTTCCCTGTAACCACTAAGGAGTTACTTTTTCTTTCTGGCATGTAGTCTCAATTAATTGTTTTAATGACACAGTTATTTTTGCTTCTATCTGCATGCATATTCATGTGCTGAAAAAATGAGATGCTGGAACAGAATAGAGGCTACTCAGTCTCTCTGTAGGTCTGGACATTTGAAATCACTCCTGTAGCAGGTAGCTCCAGGAAATTTTAGCACAGAACAAGGGTCATCTTTGGGTCTTTTATAAAAATTTTCAGCATTTATTAAGTCTTTTAAATTAAAAATCCAGACTGCTGACATGAAGCTCAAAATGTGAAAAAATCTATTTAAGGTGTTCAGCTTAGTGATGCTAATTTTCTCGCTCTCAGAGGAAGAAATTGCCACTGATTGACATTATCTACTAGCTGTGGAAGGCGGGTTCCAAACACCTTTACACTGTTTTTAAAGATTTTTTTGTTATTTTTATACCAAGTATTTAATTGACTTTGACTACTTATGAAAATCTCATTGGGAGAAATCTCTGCTACAAAGAGAAATATTTCAAGTAGTTATGACATTTCCCAGTTAATTCTGTAGTTCAAATGTGAGATGAAATTTGGCATTAACACCATGAAGAAGTCCAGTCAGAGCTCATTGCAAACAAGAAACATCCAAAGGTCTTCCATAAAGATGGGGGTCCTTCTAAAATAGTTTAAACTTGGGGCCGTGGAACAGGTCAAAATCTAATCTTGGGGCACTCGTTAACATTCAGTCACAGTTCACTTTGCCAAAACTCTGGTCTATGTCTCAGAAAGTTGGCAAGGCTCAGAGAGACCACTGCTCCATTAAAGAAATCCATAGCAGGCTTCAGAAAATTTGGTTTGGGCATACAATCGCTGAGTGTCTGGATGGTTATATATGCTTATTTCCACATTACCAAGGGAAGGAAAATTGTGTTCTGCAGTTATCAGTTTAAGATTAGACAGAATGTATGAGATGGAGAAAAATTCATTAAATTTAAAAGTCAGAGGTGCCCTGTATAATGAAATAAAACTGCTCTGTATGGTCAGACTTACTGTACTGAAATAATTCCGCTTTGTCACCCCCTTTACCACTTTTCCTGCCAAATAAAACCAGTAAACCAGTAAAATACCATTTAAATTTACTATCCAATTCTTAAGCAGAAATGTCAACTAGAGAAAGTAAAAAAGTATTGAAATTTACTAAGAAATAATTTACTATTATTTACTAATAACTGTCCTATGTGCACAACAGTTTTGCAAGTGGGAATATATGAATTTCAAGAGTTCAATGCCCAAAATATCAAATATTTCTTCCTGGCTTGCTAAAAAGGAAATTTCATTCACTCTCAGCTCTGTAAAAGAGAGGATGTTAGTATTATGGCCTTGAGTCTCTTCTTTTTCTTTCACATCTAACTCCAGTTTGTGATTTCTATAATGTTTCTCTTTAATGTTTCCAAGAAACACAAAGCGTTCTTTATATGGAGCAAGTTTTCATGTTATTTTTTGAGAGAAATTTAGGGAAATCAGAGATAGAACATATTTTTTATCACTAACTTTGTTGCTAAATCTTTAGAAAAATCCCACTCTAGCTGATTTTTCCTAGAGCTGTAGCTATATCTCTTGAATATTTATTTCAAAGCAATCAGGTTTCGCTCATCCAAAATAATTTTCTCATTTTATGCACAATTCTTACAAATTGAATATAAATTATTGGATAAAAATCATCCAATTACTTTGAGAAATATAGTTTTGAGACATATAATTGCCCAAGTGATGACAAACAATTATGTTAGTTAATTATCATTCTGTTCCTCCTGATTATTCCTGCCCATTTCCGAGTTCATTCTTTCCCCCCTCCTACATGATGCATTGTGATTTTCCTTCTTAGCCCTGATAGACAGCAGAAAAGGAGTCCTAAGGCAGCACAAAAAATTTGTTGTTGAGCTAGAGAGGGTGAGTTGTTTTCAGGTACTCTACCTATGTGTCTGTCTAAGAGCCACAGGAAAACAGCATCTGACATCACGTAATTCCTTCATGAATTACAGATCACTTCACGAAAGATGGCATGATACTTCCATCCAAAAATATGCTATAGAATATTTATTAAGTTCTATAATTCATGAAACTTTCGGAACTCATAGTTCTCTTCTTCCAGAGAAATAACATGGGGGGACCTTACTTAACACTGACTAGTTATTCCTGTTCATTTCGTCATTTCTTTATCACTTCAATGAGTCACTCTTCACCGCACCAGCAGCTTTGCAAATTCTTTATCTAACATTTTGTTAAATGAATCTCACTTGGCAAAAGAGATTTTTCTTTCTCTTGCAGTGTGAGATGGTTTCTTTTGTGTAAACATGAATACATCTGTTAAGGTTCACAAGCAATAGGAAGGTTTTGGGGCCAAAGGCCTGTGAACTCTTTCAGTATAACTACCATTTAGATCAATCATTGTGCATTAACAACCTCAGGATAAGCTTCAGGGTTTTCCCTAGTTTTACACCTTCAGTAATAAAGTCTTGTGATGTGTCTTTATAATGGGCCAAATGAGATTATATTTATCTGTACACCCAAGAGCCTGCTGTCTTTGGGCAGGTGTGACCTGAGCTTCATCCTGTCATGGAGAAATAAATCTGTCTTACTGTCCGGTGGGTGCAAGAGGACTCCAAATGCAACCTGTGTTTGGAGAGGGTCACTATGGACTTTGCTGTGGAGAGATCTGTAGTACACTTTTTGAGGTGAGTCAACACCTGGCACTTGTCCTGTGTGATCAGCTCTAAGGGGAAAAGACATCTGCAACTCACCTGCACTTGCAATCACATCGATACCAAAGATTTTAAAAAATAAAAGATAAATAGTAAATGTATAGTATTTCTGAGCTATTCAAGAATTCAATGAACTCTCTTTTCTCTCTCCAGGTATTTCTGCAGGCATTCCTTATTCTTTACACAACATCCATCTCATATGATAAAAAAAGAAAATTCAAATGAATTAAATATTGCAACAGAAAGAATTTGGAAGCTACTATTATTCAAAAATTCTGAGTTTCCATACAAGCTTAAAAATTTCAGTTACTAATATGATAAATGGGAATTAGCTTTGATCCAGCTTCAGTTTGAAGGTACTTAACATGACTTCATGTTATTTTAGCATATACTCAGGCATATGAGATGTATTAAATTCACACATGTTTCTCCTTCATCTTAATTTACTTCTTCAAAAATGATACCAGGATCACTTTCACTTTCAGAGTTTTAGACAGTTATGCTAATGAGGCAGGAAAAATATGCTATTTTTACATGCATATTAAAACTAGAAATGACAAAAGTTGATGTCAAGAAGACAGAATGCGACTATTTAAAGATGCTTGTAGGAAGATGTGTTGTCATTTTTGTATTCTTTCACTGTCACAGCCACAACAATTTTACTATATAACAAGCTATCAGAAGGGTTACTTTACTATAAACTCAAATAACCTTAGTTTCGTTAATGTGGATTACTGTAATATATACACTGATTTTGCTAAAAATGTTGATTTACTTGAGTTTTGGCAAGGACACTGATTTCTACAATGGGTTTTATTGCAAGGTGATGCTTTTATCATCAAATAGCAAATGATTTTCAATTAAATACTTGCCACAGGTGGGAATGGGCAGCCGTACAATCCTTTCTAAGACTGCAATTGTTTAACTTACTTGGAGAAGACATTTTTGCAAAATAAGTTTTCCACCAAAATGCAATGGACTACTCAGGGACATATTCCAGTGCCTGTGTTTTGATGCCTTCTAGAAAATGGCTTAAGACTGATTCAGCTAAAAGTAACCTAACACACAAGATCTCAGCATGATCTACACACATATTTCCTGTGCAGAAACACAACCGTCTGGGGACCATTTCCCATAACATCACACACATTATGCTTTCCACTACGTGGCTCTTCCTTCTCTTCTTACCAACAGAAGTGGACCAGCAGGTGCAGTTAAATAATCAACAATCATCTTCCATTGTTGTGGATGGCCTGGGTCTCTAACAACAGAGCTCAAAACATGTTAGTACAATGTGCTTTCAGTGCTTTGGTAACTTTAATGTCTTTGATGAAGTCAGTGAAATGCTCATAATCTGGGTAGAGTTTAATTTACGCTATATATACAGCTGAATACAATCCTTCTTTGTATTGTCTTAGTAGCACAGTAATAGAGATACAGAATTTTTTATCACTACATTTCTCTGCTACTGCCTTATAAAGCAATACTAAAAAAAAATCCAAGGCAGAAAACAAAGCATAATGGTGTACTTGATCAATGACATTTATCAAAACTCATTAAGCAACAAGGTAGGCATATAATTGTACTTTCACACACAGATCTTCAGATGCAAGCAAGAAAAAGGCTCACTGTGAAAACCAGTTACTGAAAACCAGTTGGAAGTCTTTAATCCTCACCACCACAAAGCAGACCTGAGTTTCCAGTCCCAACAAAGAATGAGACAAGGGCAGAGGAGAAGACCTTTTGCCCTATAAAGATCCAGGAGTGAATGGAGATGAGGGATAGAAAATAGCATGTGGTGGTGGTGGTTGTGGTAGAGAGAAAGACTGGATCAAAATAAATACATGCCTGGAGTGATAATTCAGGTTGCCTGAGTAACCTTAATTTTCAGATGTTACATACTGTCTGGGTCCTTTAGTTACAGCCTTAGGGTTCTTTTGGCACAGTTCAGAGGAAGTGCAATAATAAGTCTTTACAAAAAACAATTAACCATATAGCACTGCTGAAAGAAGATGATCCCTTTTTGTACTCAGCAAGGATATTCATGCTAAACCAGTGACAACACCAGTAACTGTTACTCTCCAGTTGGTCCTATCCTTCAGGGAATGAAGGAATACTCAAATTTCTCTGATATTTTATAAATAAGGAAAAGTAGATAGATATGAATGATGTAATTAATTTTGATATCTTAAAGAAAAAAAAAAATGTGTTTTTTAAACATTCTTCACCAAGTTCCCTGTCAGTCTTTCCTTTAGCCTGACTTCCTATGTAGCTCCTCTCTAATGTAGCTCCTAAACTCCTCTTCCCTTTGCTGACTCCTGTCTACGTTTTCCTGCCCATATCTTTACTTCTCTGTCTTATCCCACGCAAGCCCCTATTCAATGCCCTAACATAATTGCCAGTATTCCTCCCCTGCTGCTATTCAATCCCTTGTATCTTCCTTGGGAATATTTATTTCATTTCTATCTATTTTCTTCCCCTTGATCACAGTTTATCACTGTTCCTTTATCACTGAACTTTATCACAGTTCCTCTTGCTCCTGTCCTGTCCAGACATTTCCTTTCTCCCTTTTCTCCCGTTCATCCCTCCTACATGGCAGGAAGATGTAATGCAGAGGGCATAGGGGCAAGACAGGGGCTAGGGGAATTGTGAGGAGAATAGAATTTGTATTCTTAAGCTTTCTTGAGGAAGAGTTTATTTTAATCAAAATTTTAACAAAATATCTGGGGGATATATTCAACATAGACCATTAGAGCTACAATGGTTTATATTTGGCACGCTATCATCAACTGAAAACAGAGACCTATGATTGAAAGCTTCTGGCAACCTGACTCATTGGCATCAGAACTCTGCCACCTAATACAATGTGCTGTTTATTTTACAGTTTCTGTTAAATTAAATTACTTGTCTTTAATCAAGGCAGATATATTTATATCTATTTTAAATAGCCCTCCAAATGTTTCTTTTAATTCTTGCTCATAAATTCTAGTATAAGGAGTTAATGCTGCTGCATTTTCATGAATATAATAAACCTCTTATGGGTTGGCCCAAGTTGAATCTATCATGGAAGAGAAAAAGGCAAGGAGGAGTTGGTATAATCAGAAATCAAGCCACATTTAATATGTGAAGTTTTAGAAAGTACTGAGGAACTCCACAGTGTATGGAGCATGATAATGACAAGGAATAGAACAGTACCTTTATTTGTACAAATATTAAAATATAGGTTATAACTTAGTCTGATTCTACTGTTATTTATCGTATTTAAATGTTTTTATACTCTCCATGTAGAAGAAATAGTGATCTCAATGAAATCAGTGGAGATAAACAGAAGCAAAACTAAAATCAGACCCTCAGAAATGTAAATGAACAGCATAGAAAAAAAAAAGATGATCTTTGGGACAGTGCCCTGATTCTTATATAGCAAATATCCCACCATGAAAAATTAACAGTGTTAAAGGATTTTAAAATTAGAAGGGTAAAATACCTAATGTAATAACTGAGATTTCAATGATGGTTGAAAAATGGCACATGTTTATATACAGCAATACTTTCATATTTTATATATGATTCTTTTAAAAAAAAAAGCAACTTTTGGCTGGAACAGCATTACAAATGACTTGTATTGAGAACATCACCTACATTTTATCAAACATTTTTTTCTGATTTCAAATGCAATGTAACTACCTTCCGCACTGTTTCCACAAACTCAATTATTCACAGAAACATAAGGAATATCAAGGAAGACTAAAAGCAAAAAAGGTTAATTATACAGCTTTGCAATAAACTTCCAAATATTGGTAGGGGATTTTTTTAGGTGCTTAACATGGCACAGTATATAAAGCTTTTTCTTTACACTCTCACAAATTTTGTTGGTGTAAATGTGAAGGTTTCACAGGATGAATCCTACTAAAAATAAGTTTAGTATCTCACTGTATATCTTCTTTTTCCTAGAATGATTTTCACCACAAATTTATGAGTTTTTCAATATGTAAAGACTCTCATCTTTATTGTTTTTTAAATAAAAATTACAAACCAAATTTAATGCTGGAAAGTGAAAAGGAGGATAAATGAGAGCAATCACTGTCCAAAACATGTTTTTAGTAAATTTTCTTCCACTGACCAAAAAGTCATGATGCTTGGAATTGAATTATCCAGTAACTACAGGGTGAAAACCACAAGACTGCAGGTCAGCATGTGTTTAAAAATTGTTTCCTAATAGTACAATATATCTTCTACTTTTCTTCCTCCTTCCCACCAAGAACACAAGCCTTATGGAAGATCACATCAGTCATTTACTTCCATCTGCATCCAAGCAGGAAGCTTTGGGCTATGAGCAACATCAGCCCAACACCAGCCACGAGTTTCAAATTAAGCAAAGCTTCTGCCCCTCTGCCTTGCCATGGGCTGTGCTCACTTTTCCAGGAGAAATTACAGTGTTTTCTTTGTATGTCTGCATATAGGCCAATGAAGAGGCATTACTCCTGTTGATCCACGGAGGAGACTGATTTGGAGAGCCTGCTCCATCACATGATAAACCCTTGACTCCTGCACTGTAGGAAAGACTAGATTTATTTGAAGCGCAAAACGGCTCCTCATGAGCTTTTCAGGAAGACACAGCAGAGAATCTCTATCTAGATGAGACTAATAATTAGAGGTAATATGTCTAATATATTAGAGAAAAAGTTCTTTAAGTACATTATAAAGAATAAAGTTATTCTCCATTTTTAAGTAAGGCATTACCAGGAAAATGAGAGCAACTTGCCACAGTCGTTTTATGCTCAATTTAAATCTTTCTTGCAATTATCCTGCTTGATACTTCCATTGCTTATAAGTGATTTTCTAAAAAAAAATCCAGCCTTTTCTCTTTCAAAAGGAATTATTTATTGTGCTAGAGATGCATTGAATATAGATCTAGGCTGATAACTAACATAGCAGTGCTGCTGCAAGCTTTCTGTCAAGCATACCTAACATCAGCAATTATTTCTACAGATGGGCTAATTCAGAGATGCTGAGGTGCTATTTCCTTATATTTTATCCCCATCCTATTCCTGTATTGTTCCAAAAGTAATTCTCTGCCAAAGACATTAAGCTAATTAAAATAATAAAGCCCCATTCAGCTGAAACAAAGACAGTACTGAAAATTCTCAAGAGCAGAGTCAAATGAGCTCATTTAAAGATGTTCTGCCTTACCTATCATTTTCCTTGTGCATTTTTAGTTGGAATGTCATAGTCTCCCATGTAGTCCACTGAAACTTGTGATTTATAGTGTATGTCCATTCACATTGCTAAATACAGTCTTTTTTAACATTCTGGATTTTTTCTCTACCATGCTTAACAAAATATTAAAAAATAAAGAAAAGAAGGTATTTCCTCATGATATACAATCAATCACTTGATTAAAATCAAGCATCCTATAACTGAAATCTTAATAGCCGAAATCTTAAGTAAAACTTAATTTGATGGCACCATTAGATACTAAGTGACATGCATCTGCGTCACAGGCACCCTAGATAGCTTACTCTTCTGAGACACTCATCCAACAGTCAAGAGCTGACTGCAGATTAGGCCAAATCTATCCTCTGTGTGCTGTTTCCCAAACAGCAGATGTGTTGGGAGACACTTGTAACCCATAGACATTTTGTAAATAAATTGGAAACTTAAGTATTTTTAGCATATGTCAGAGTTGAAATAATGCATTAGTTGAATATACTTAAAGGAAAATAAAAGCCCAATAAAATTGTAGTCAAATTTAATTTTAGGGAAAATTTTCTCATTGAAGAAAACAAAACAAATTTCTATTCAAATATATATACTTATTACAAAAAGATTACTTTGGACATGAAACTATTTCCATTTTTGTAAATTAGCATCATAAATGACAATAAAATATACAGTACCAGCCAGAGATTCAATACAATCTAGGGAAATGAGATTTGCAAAAAACCAAGTGAACAAAATCCAAATAAATTCTTTCTCATTTGATTGTACAGCCATTTTTCCCAACATCCACAAGGATTTCGTTTTTCTTTTTCAGTAGCATAACTGAAATGGCTAGGATACATGGAAATATCACACCCCATTTTATTTTCTTATCCACAAAGTATTAAAGATATGGCACTAAGCTGCACTAATAAAGAGGTAAAAAAATCTATTTTAATGGATAGGCTTTAGGCTATTTTAACAACAGTCACTGAGGCAAAATCTCTCAAAATAATCACCTCAGCTAACAGTCATTTCATTTTACAAGCTCTGTGACCTTAGCAGATAGTGAGACTGGATGCTCAGAGAGCATGAATGCAGTTTATTGGCAAAGCAGCAATGAAACCTGATAATCAGAGTATAAAAATGAAGGATGGAAAGTGGACTAAGTCTTACAGATATATCAACAGAGGATGGAATTATTATTTTCTGAAGAATCCAACAAAACCAAAGCAAAACAAAATAATAAATCTATGGTTAAATAAAAGGTCTGTCAAGAAGAGATGAGGATAAAACACAGTAATTGGGGAATTTATTGTTATAATACAACATTTATATAGTTATATAAATAATTATAATTTGTCAGATAAAATCCCTCTTGCAGACCTGAACTGTGCTGTGCTAAATTCTCTATGCTGTATTTTTCCATATTCCTGCATACAGTAGAGATACCAGGCCCTTCTCTTGATTTTTCCTCTTTAAGGAAGGGCCATAGCTGCTCATGGCTTGGACAGGTGCACTCTTTCTTGGGTAAGAAACTGGCTGGATGGACAGTCCTGGGGAGTGGGGGTGAATGGAATTACACCCAGCTGGCAGCCAGTCACAAGTGGTGTTCCCAAGGCTCAGTCTTGGCACTAATTTTATTTAATATCTTTATTGATGACCTGGATGAGGGGATTAAGATCACCCTCAGTCAGCTTGCAGATTGAGTGGAAGTGTTGCACTGCTGGAGGATCATAAAGCTCAGCAGAGGGATCTGGATAGGCTGGATCAATGAGCCGAGGCAAATCAATCACACGAGGTTCAACAGGCCAAAGTTCCAGGTCCTGTTCCCTTGGAACACATTGACTCCATGCAGCACTACAGGCTTAGGGAAGGCTTTCCAGAAAGCTGCCTGGAGGAAAAAGACCTGAGGGTGCTGGTCAACTGCAGCTGAACGTCAGGATGTGCCCAGGTGGCCAAGAAGGCCAGTGGTATCCTGGCCTGTGTCAGCAATAGTGCGGCCAACTGGACCAGGGCAGGGATTGTCCCTCTGTACTGGGCACTGGTGAGGCCACACCTCGAGTATTTTCTCCAGTTCCAGACCCCTCACTACAAGAAGACATTAGGGTGCTGGAGGGTGTCCAGAGGAGGGTAAGGAAGCTGACAAGTTTCCCTTTGGCAACTTAGCTGAAATAGTTGATACCTAAACTTCCATTTTTCCCTTCTGTCATGATTTAAGCACAGCTGGCAACTAAGTACCATGTAGCTGCTCCCTCACTTCCCCCATCCCTGGTGGAATGGGGAGGAGAATCTCCAAAAAAGAAGTAAAACTCATGGGTTTAATAATTGGAACAAGGTAAAATAAGATTAATGATAATAATAACTGCAATTAAAAGGAGAGAGAACAAGATAAAACCCAAGAAAAACAAGTGTTGCACAATACAATTGCTCACCACTTGCTGACTCATGCCCAGTCAGTCTCCAAGTAGAGAACAGTCTCCTTCCACCCAGCTCATGGTTTATATACTGAGCCTAATGTTTTATGGTATGAAATATCCCTTTGGCCAACTTAGGTCAGCTGTCTTGGTTGTGCCCCCTTCCAACTTTGGGTACTCCTCCTCACTGACAGAGCATGAGACGCTGGAAAGTCCTTGCCTTAGTGCAAATACTGCTCAGCAACAACCAAAACATCAGTGTATTATCAACGTTATTCTCACCCTAAATCCAAAATACAGCACCGTACCAGCAACTAAGAAGAAAATTAACTCTACCCCAGCCTATACCAGGATACCTTCCACAGATCTGCTGGCATGGGTTTTGTTTGTTTGCTTTTTTCCTGTAGTGACTTCGAAAAATATAGCAGATAAACCCAACAGCAAGCAAAGATGTAATCACCAGTATTATTGTTAGTATTTGACGTGTAGATTTTTATATCAGTGGCTTATTAACTCTCTGCAAGTGGATTTAGAGTGTGTTGCTACAGCAGGAGACATAGGTTCTAGAAAATATTCCACCAGCACATTTCCATGCCTGAGAAGGAGTGGACTAGCGTTTGGTTAAAAATGCCAGCTCCCAGGGAAGCTGTGGATATGGACTGCATACGAAGTACTGATTTTTTTCAGAGCCAATGGGAGAGCTGGCTTTTAACCGGACTAAATTAGCTCTTTCATGGGAGAGCAACAAACCAGAGCAAATTGCTCAACAGTACCCCTCTTAAAATGTCAAAAGTACTCCGTCAAGCAGAATCATTATTTATATCACACAGACTTCCTTCATCTGCTTTTACTCTTACCATGGCCCAAACCAGAAGTATTCACAGAGAGCATCACCTACAAAGAAATAAAGATAAAGAGTGCAATTCACAAAACAGAACATCATGCCATCAGAAACATATTTTGCAGAGCTCTTGGTTTTACTTGTTTCAGATTTCTTGCTATCTGTTAAAAATTAAAGTCTGGAGAGCTACTGAATCTTTTCTGTGGAGGTAGAAATTTTCTTCTGTTTTATCTAAGACAGTGCAATAGTCAGGAGAAATCATTATTACAAATCTGTGGAACCATCTATTTTTTCAGATATTCTCCCTATTTCTAAATCTGTTTTAATTTTGCATGAGGACCCTTTCACATTTCAAAGAAGATTAATTGGTGGAGGAGAGGGGAGAAAGTGCTTTTCTTTCCCTGTTTTTCTATTTAGGTCTGATTTTATGCTTGTGTAAATCAACATAATTACACTGATTTCAACAGAACTTCAATAATTACCCTGTTTGAAAACATAAACCTTTTTGAAAACAAAAAATATTTCCATAGTTAACCCCATTATCTAGGAAATCTGGATGCTTTAATTTTATGTTTCCTGTACAATTTGTCCATGTGGATATAACACCTTAATTTTTGATTACTTCACCTGTCCATAATGCTCTCATATCTCTTGATCTTCCATGATGCTGAGAAATGTAATGTATGTTGCAGTAAATGTCTGATAAAATGCTCCAAAATCCTTGATGACAATCAGCTCCTCAGTTGTCTAATTAACATTCTATTTCCACCGAGGCTGGGCAGTGCAATGGAGGTGGCAGGAGGAGGCATCAGTACAGGTCTCATTAGTCCCCATTTCCTCATTCCTTCCCAGATGTAATGCTGGCAATCAGTCCCGTGTACAACTGTGCTGTACTCAGGCCTTCCTTATGGTGCTCCTGTCAGGCGTAATTAATCAGCCCTTTTATTGATTGTATTTCATATATGGGCTTTTAGACCAGGAAAAATGCAGTGAATAAACCTCTCTCCTGAATTTTGCCCTGCGCCAGGACTTCATCACCTGATCCAACACAAAGACCATTCCCACTGCATTACCAAGATAAGATGTTCTAGACACTGAGCATATCATACTTCCAAGGGCGTCAGGCTGTTCTCCCATCCCCACCTTGTGACTGCAGGGCAGTACCTGTCCTACTCAGAGAGAGTTCTTTGTCTTGTGTCAAATTCTACAAATGGAAATCGTAACAGGACTGATATCAAAACTTACCACTAATTGCCTTCTGAAGAAAGGGGACCACTTACAAGAACTTACTTCATCCTGATTCAAGATTTATTTTAAAAAAAACTCTGGGATAGTAAAATATAAAAAAAATACTTCTGAGTTTTTTTCTGATCTTAAAGCTAGCTATGTTTATACTCTGAAATCCATGTTTACACAGCTTGTCCTATAATTTGATGTGCTTCAAAAAGCACTCCATACAGCTGAAGTTCTCTGCCTGTAGTCATCTTAATCTCATACATAGTTTTTGCAAGTAATCTTAGTGTTGACACATTCACCTATACTTTCCACAGTCACAAAGTTCAAGCCATAATTCTGACTATACTAAAACATTTCTTTACTGTCTTTAATTTCTATAATTACTCCACAGCATGCCCTTTTACTGAGAATTGAGAGGCGGGGGAGGAGCGCTGTGGTTGTTTGTTGTCGGTTTTGTTTTGAGGTGGTGCGGTCAGTGCAGTGGAAGAGGAAAATTTGAAAGGGACGTGACTTATGCTGAATCTGTTGTCTGTGGTGCAAGACAAGGCAAAAAGAGTGAGAGGACAAGGAGCAGACTTTTTACTTGCAGCTTGGTTCTTAAGGCATAATGGTTTAATTGGATGAAAATGAGAGAAGATGAAGGGGATATAGTGACAGACTGGTCAAAGGATGACATGAAGAAGCAGAAAAAGAAGAATCACACATCAACCTGGTAGTTAAGACCATGTCTAAATGCTTAAGATATTCTGTTCTTTTCTTTTTTGGTCTGTCATAGATTGCTTGTTCAAAAAGATTGCTGGAGTATGATCTAAGAAAGGGAAAAAGCAGTTAAAAATCACATAACATCTCTGCCTTTAACTAATTACAGGCATGCCTCAACTGCAATCTTAACTGATAAATATTATCTCATAAATTCTTACTCATGAATGTGGTGCTACATTGACTGGTTGAAAATTTTACACATTTTAAAGCATCAGCCAAATCAAAATTTTTCAAAACACGGTGGATGGAGCCGATGATCAGCCTTAACTCTGCTCATAGTGCCTCATGTCACATGCCCTTGTGGCACAGGTATCCTCACTTCATACCACAGTCGGTCTCCTCTGGCTGCCTGGTACCCACCTTAGGGATGAAGGGTAAGGCATCGTACCTCGGTGTGCACCCGAACTCCACTTTCCTCATTTTCCAGGTTTCTGTTTTTTATAAACTGCATATTCAGAAAGATACAATGTAATGCTATTGTCTTCTGCAGAGGACACAAATTACCTTTTCCAGTCCTGTGGTGGGGTTGAAAAATTGGTTCAGCCTCTTAACCCAGACTCCCCGTGCTGCTCCTCATGTTCATTGAATAGAGCAGGAGAAGACGTGGCTGTCCCCAGTGCTTCCATGAGCCAATGCCACCAACGCGATGTGAAAGGCCAGGTATCACATGGTGAGTGATACTCGTGGCTCCTTCCCAGTGCTCCCACCCTTAACCCTGGGAGAATGGTCAGGAGTGACAGTTTCTGCTAGCTGTACTAAACAACTGGTCCAAGACAGATGTAAAAAGAACAAGGCAGGAAAACAGACTGACAGGCAAAATGGAACATGTTCCCTATCCCCACTGCATGTGAAGAGCCTACCTAAAAGGATATAGAGACAGTAATGACATTCTTAGTTATCATAATTTGTTACTGAACAGTTCTCAAAGAAAAAGTTTCTTTTCAAGTTCCTAAATTAAAAATTAAGCTGTGACTTGTACCTTGCTTTAAAGATTTAAATAAAATGTTGTTATATAGAATTCTATATTATAGAATGTTATATGGGGACTTACAGATAGCAATCAAATTTTTCATTTGATTAGTTACTCAATATTACAGCACAAGAATGATAACAATCTACTACAGAGTCGATTACAGGTAAGGATATGAAGGATACTTCTAAGGCAACAGCTTTTGTTTTTAAAAGACTATCATTTTGTTCAGAAGTAAAAATTTCTACAGATAAAAATGAGACAAGAAATTATTATTTCTTATTGGCTAGAATCCCTAATACACAGGTTCACTAAAGTCTAACTACACACTGTAATTAAACTGTCAAAGTTTTTCTATTAAATAATTAAAGAATGTAACAAACCCAGCATTAATAAATTGGGTGTATCGTGTCTCTTCCTGGACAATTTGACTGTGGAGGCTTTCAGCTATGTTTCCAATTTCTCATACTCAATGAACTGAGTTTGCTTCTCATCCAGTCATCAGATGAATTAATATTAATAGTCAGTGCACATGGTAAACCACTTACACATATATGTTATTATGACTCCACAGCTATTGTGAATCATTACGATAATCTGGCAACAGTTCTGACCTGCTCCGCATAGTAGCATTAAGGGTTCAATACAAATCAGATTTATCAGTAGATCCAGTGTTTCTTCAGTTCAACAAATCACCATATTATGTTAACTGAAAATATATGAGCAGTCTGAGTCAAAAAATTATAACTACTTTTGCAAAGAGTAAAACAGAAATTATGGAAATATGATCACAAAGTCAATGCTTTGAGAGCAATTTTCGATTTCTAAAGTAGTTATTACCATTTTTCTATAATACGTCTTGCAGAGCCTTGCTGCTTTTCATGAACTGAGAGGTCTAAGAGGAAGCAATGACATTGGGAAAAAAAAAATTTAAAAACCCCAAAACAAAACAAAAACAACAAAACCCAAGAGTAAGTCTCAGTTTTAAATCCAAAGATTAGAGACCGTATTTATTCTATTAAAAAATTAAGATGATAATTTCATCTACGAGCATTAAAGAGGTCCTGATGGATATGTTTCCACTGTGTATGCTGTTTTTCTGGAGTCAATTACACCAACCACTAGATGAAGGCAACTAGTGACAGGACAAGAGGATATAGTCTTAAGCTGCACCAGGGGAGGCTTAGGTTGAAAATTAGGAAGAATTTTTTCACAGAAAGGGTGATTAGACAAGGGAATAGGCTGTCCAGGGAGGTGGTGGAGTGGCTGTCCCTGGAGGTGTTTAAGGAAAGACTGGATGTGGCACTAGGTGTCATGGTCTAGTTGACAATGTGGTGTTCAGTCATAGGTAGGACTCGATCTCAGAGGTCTTCTCCAACCTAATTGATTCTATGAAGTAATGGAACCATGGATCTTCTCCTGGGAACAACCTCATGGCCTGGATCTCCTGCTAAGTGAGTAGATTCAGCTTGGGTGGTAATTGCTGTCGTATCAGTTCCTGAGCCAACTTGAGTGGCAGCTGTTGGTGGCTGGTTTGCATTTAAACAGGATGTCCTGGCAGCACCCTGTCTCTGCTGCTGGCTACTTAGGCACACATGCGCCTTCCCAGGGCTGCTTTCACTAGAACAGGATTTTGCTGCTGGAGTGCGACACATTCACAACATAACCACATCAGCGGCACACAGAGTGCAAAGGAGAGTCTGGGTAGCTGGTGTGAGTCTGCTTTTATGCCAACCCTGAGTGATGACTTAAGCTTCTAGGCCATACGTGAGCTTCTATGGGACACTGAGCACGTGCAATTTCTATCATTATCCACTACAAATTCTAAAAGCAGCACATTTAATAAAATTTCAGCAAACACAGAACTTTGCTTCTGTCCTTGAACTATTTGATCGATACACTGGACCTACAATGCCAAAAGTAAACTTATATATTGGAATCATACCACAAATTACTAATTAGTTAATCACATAAATGTCTACCTATTAAGATGAAAAACAGCTCATCTCTGCTTTGTATACCAAAAAGTTAAAATTAGTACAGAAGACTTCTCCATTTTAAACTCTGCATTTCTTTGCCCAGATCAATGAAATATTAGGATTTACATTGACTCCACAAAGAGGCTTCACGTGTCTTACAGTGCCCATGGGTTTAAAAAAGCTATTTCTGCAGATTGTCTGGAGTATTCTAATTAATTAATTAACTTAAATAATAATGCTAGACGAAGACTTTTAGAGCGAACACGCTCTGGTTAATTTCTTAGCATAAAGTTGCCAATCTGCAAGAAATCCTACTGAAAGCAGTTCTTAGGAAAAGAGCAGCACCGATTATGATACCTTATTTTGCCAGCTTGAACTGATCTGAAATTTGAGATCTGCCCATCTCCTGACTTTAGCCTGTGTGAGCGTAAAAGAGCCATCTTACCTCCCAACTTGTTTCTACTGCCTCCATTAAAACTTAGGTATGACTGAAATCTTAACACGATCAAAGAAAGTAAATTTTCCAGCATTGTCCTGGAAGTCAAACATGCTGAGCTGACACCAACACTATCAGCACACAACTTAGTTCTGAACCAAAGCAACATCTAAGCTCAGCTTAGTGTCATGCTAGAGAAAACACCCCACTTAACCGGTCTTCTAACATCATGAGTCCTGTTACAGAAAAGGTGCCCATGCCAAGTGTTTTCAGCTTCCTGAGATCAAAACGTTATGAAATAATTCAGACAGTATTTTGTGCTTTCCCACATGTACTTATGATATCAAAAAGTTCACATATACAAATATGCATTATTATAACTGTTTAAGCTACAATAATACAAACAAATTGGTAAGAAAAAGAATTCTAAAGATCTATTATATATTTTTAATATATCTTGATGTAAGATGTCATTTCATCATTTTTAAGGCAGTAGGAGTTAAGACAACATTATCTTTTTATTTTCTGATGGATTCTGAAATATATTTAAAATTGTTTGAAAATATGAAAATGTATTATGCTAATCACTAATATTATTATACTAATATAATACTAATTACTGCATTTGGGAGATACACACACATATATATCCTGTCCTTGCACAGGATTTCTAGTATTATTACTTGCATTTTAATATAAATGTTATAATAGATTGCATTATACTTACCCAACAAGATTAATTTATGAAACCATATTGTGGTTGATGATGGCAGCTGAACCCCTCAATGGAATTAATTAAAGGATAATCTCCATTGCTTTGCAGCATACAAACCAATAAATGGCTGCTGAGATTAATAGCTGAAGCGGAGCTAAAGTGTTTAAGGAATTTCAAACCCCATTTATTACACACAATCTACAAAGCAGGAGAGATTATAGCTGTACAGCAAACCAGAACATCAAAAAATCCAAAAACAAAACCAAAAATGAAGCCCACACAAGGAAAACAACATTTCCTTCCTTTGTGAATACTTGAAAATGGTGCTTCTTTGTTCAACAGTTTTGTGTCATAGAGATGAACTTGGATAGAATGAAAAAGAATGAAGCTAAAAATATGTGCCAGGTCTTTCGATTATTCGTCTAAAACAAGGAGGACACAGGGAAAAGCAAATTAGATCAGGATATTACTTATGAAAATATAAGTAGATTTTTTTAAAGAGAATTTGCTTGAGAAAGTTTAAATTTTTATATTCAAGTCAACATTTCCCAAAGTGAAACTAGAAAATTATAGGGCTTGCAAGGCTTTTGGCAAATGTTTTCTTTAGAGCAAAAACTATGGTATCCTTTGGATGAAATTGCTTTTGTATCTTCACAAAATACCTTTAGCTGACAGAAATGAGATTCATGTGATGTTCAGGTCTCCTTCTGGCTTTGGCAGAAAAAAATGGGGTACAGGTATGTGTTGCAAAAGAAAGGATGCTGTGCTTTGAAACTTTGTCAAAGTGACAATTTTTCAATGCCATTTTCAAAGGAGTTGATAAAATGTCTTTGGCAACAACCATTTTATTATGATTTTCACTAAGTGAATTGAAAAGTCTCTTTAAGCACCAAAACCTGCTATTTTTTCTCATTCCTTTTACATCAAATATTATCCTTAGCTTTGATTTCTTCCTGAATATAAGTAACTCTAATAAACACTCTCTATAATAATTTTAACTCTTCTTTTCATTTTATTCCTCCACAAAAAGGACTGGGAAATTCAGAAATTTCTCTTTTAAAAGGGGATTTCACTCTTTCCTCCCTGTCTATAGAAAATTAATGAAGATTAAAATTAAAAAGGTATGAAGAGTGGGTTAAACTTGCCCTACCCACTGTGCACCTTTAAAGATGATGGGGGCTCAGCTCACTAGATAGAAGATATTAAGTGTCACCTGAAGACAAAGAGGCTTGTTTCACAGTAAAAAATGTATTTAAAAGAAAAGAATAATAATAAAATAAGTATATGCATTGCTCTCTGGGCTGCTAACACCTGCTCTGGTCTCATATCTGCCTGAGAAACTTGCCTCAAGAGCAGCTCGCTCTCAATGATCTGTGTGTGACAGAAAGCGAAAGAAACAGAAATCTGCCAGGATGTGTGGCCAATTTATCATTCCTTCTGAGCTTGACCCTTTGGAGAGGAATAGGAAAAATAGAAGTCTGGAATGGAAGAAGCAAAGTACATAGAATCTCATTTCTGTTAGCAAGGTTTTGAAGGTAATATACTCACCCTAATCTGCTGAGTCAGAATTATAACCAATAATGTTAAGTCCTTAGATATGTTTGTGGTAATGAACTGAAAAGGTAATTTGTTGCATTCTCTTAAATACTGCTTTCTCATAATTAACTCAAGAAGTAAATTTACTTCAGCCTTGTTTTTTTTAATCCTGAGTTACACATTGAAAATTTTACTGCATTAGTGCAAATTATTTTTAGACCTTCAGAAAAACATTCTTCTTGGTTTTCCTTTAGATTCCCTTAAGTCCACATTGCCCCAACCTGATTTTATAAGCCTTTTTTTGTATGAAAGACTACCATAATGCAAATAATTTGACAAACAGGAACACAAGACTAAACCAGGAAACGAAATGATGAAAAGTACCAAACTGTTCAAAATGCCACAAAAAGGTTGAGATTTGGGGATATTTAGGGGGTTTTCCAGAAATTAATTTTTAAAATTAATAAAATCCTATATTAAAATGAATATTTTCAAAATACCACATTGTCAGTCTGGAGGCTTAAGTTATTTTGATACCAAGAGTTGACTGTGGTGGGACATTGGGACTTTCCACCTCTGAGCATAGCAAAGGCATCTTTTCTATTTTATCGAAAGAAGCATTTCTCCTTCTAGACATCACATTTAGTCCATAATTCTCACATAAATTTCAATGTATCCACTAAAATTGACACTGTCTCATATGAAATGTTTGAGTTTCACCCTTAGTGATAAAATAAGAGCTTGCAAAGGATTTTTAGAGAGCTCAGTTGAAGTATATGAGTATATGTGACTATGTTTGCTTGCAGCATGACTTTTTCCAGTCCCAATACTCAGTCTGGTTTATGTACTGCTTCTGAGCTGGGTGGGATTCATGCTAGTTTTAGCATTTGTTGGACAAGAAATTTATCTTAGCTTGACTGAAACACAAACTTGAGAAAGCCTTGTTGTCTCTGAAGAGCTTTTGGACATGCCTGAGAAAGGCTTTGAAATGAAGGCAGAGACCTAAGTATTTAAAATAAGACTTGATGAACTAGAACTTTCTGATTCAAATTTGGCTTTGTCTTCTGGTGAGCACAGCAGGAAAATGGCCCTGTAAACAGGCTGCACAGAGTTAACCTCTAAGCAAGATATTGAGATGGGAGAAATAAATCTCTTCCACAGCAGGGACTTGTGCAATCAAAAGCAGCAGGAGCCCCCAGGGTAGCACACACTGCTCTGGATGTGCTCCCCCAGGCCAGTGTATCACAGCTGCCAAGGACCTGCCAGCTACCTGACTGCCACTGAAGAGAACAGACTGATTTCTTCACACTTATATGTTGCTAAAAAACAAAGCTTCCACCAATTTCTGTGCATTCTTATGCCCCAAATCAAAATCATAGTGATCGTTCTGGAAATGGTGATGCAGAACTTTCTCTTTCTTGATTATTTGGGTTTACAGCTTCTCTTTGACATATTACTCTTCTCTGCCTCAAAAAATTTTATAGTTAGGCACCTGTAATATACTTCTGTTAATTGTCTTTAGCAAACAAGATTGCCAGTCCCACCTCCGAGTGCTGAACTAGAATCAGGTGACTCCCTAATGCTAAAACAATTTCCTAGAGTTACCTTTTACTGAGAAGCATCATTCCTGGGGGAATGAGACATTTCTCAGAGGAGCTTCAATAGTGCTGCCCATCCAATCACATCAAATAATGAGAAAATTGTAGGGAAAAATTTAAATACTTTCATGCATTATTTGTGTTTGGTGCTTTTATTTCATAATGGTTACATAAATATGTTGGGCAAATTTCTTGATTCTGATAAACTCTGCAAACCCCTGTAGTTCAAAATGCTTATATATTCTATGCAAAATTCCCTTTAGTGGCCAATAAGAAAATAACAAACACATGGTTTAGTTTTACAGGACCTTTCATCCAAGAGTCTCCAAAGGGCTGCAGAGATATGTGCATAGTAACATTTTCATCTTAGAGCTAAGGAAATCTAAGCCTAGAAAGATTAAAGCCCAAACCTTTAAAGATGCCTTTGGAATTAATTTGAGTCTTTGAAAACTTTTCAGGGTCTACATCTGTCACTGCTAAAAAGCTGTTAGCAGGGAAACCTTCTAACTTTCCCAGAGTTTGTGTGAGAATTTTCTCTTTCTCTCTATTCCCAAGCTAAAATATTATAAACAATCCTTAGAGTTTTCTAAAACCAATTAAACTCTGTGCACATACATTTGCTTCCATTCTTGTGTAAGTAAACATTATGATATAAGTGACATCAAAATTAACCAATAAACTTAGCAAATGGTGTACCAGAGGTCCAATAAAGTTTTAACACTGCTGTAAAACTTCAAGTAAGCTAAAAGATATAAACCGCTTTGTAAAATAATAAAAAACTCTCTGCATCACTTTGTTCTACCTAAACACCAAACTCCGTGTCATTACTCTAAAACATCACCGTAACATACATCTATGTAATTTGTCCAAGGATGCCTACTGTCCATAGGTGGAAAATAAAATACAGGTGTATTTAATTACTTTATAGTTATTTCAAGGCCACCAAAGAGGAATTACACATATAGAACAAGAGTACTTAAATCACTTCATGCATTTCATAGAAGAGATCTTACACTATTAAATATGTACAGTGTAAGGTGTAATGCACAGTCTTGTTTTTCATTGCACTTGGAGAGCCCTCTAAACCTGCAGGAATCGCCATCACAGGTCCTGATCACGTGTCCGTGTGCAGACGAGTGTGTACGTGCACATGCATTCAGCCCCAGGGACTTATTTGCATTGTGGAAAGGAGTCAGGTTATGAAGATTTTGACCATTAAAACCTAGAAAAGTAACTTTCCTATCTAGAAAGCAGAAAAAGGGCTGCTTATTTAGAAGGCAGAGTCCTGAAAGGAGTTGTCTGAAGGGGATGATATGAATATATGCCTCAAAAGATCCACATCCTGAACCAGGTCCAGCTGTTTAGATACTTCATTTGTGTTCCATGCTGACACAGGGAATTGTATTAGGAAAAAGGGAAGGGAAGGAAAGAGGAGTTGGGTTTGAGTCCCAGAAATTTACAGATATTTAGAAATCTATACTTCGTAACATGCTGACGTGGTTTATGTCAGTGACACTAAGTAGGATCCCACTTCTGTTGAAAACCATCACTATGTTTAATAGTCTATAACTGAATTTTA
Source organism: Callaeas wilsoni (assembly GCA_013398955.1). Classification (NCBI taxonomy): domain Eukaryota; kingdom Metazoa; phylum Chordata; class Aves; order Passeriformes; family Callaeidae; genus Callaeas; species Callaeas wilsoni. The sequence goes on from VWPU01020179.1 coordinate 24,629, forward strand.
AAGGCATTTTTATATTTTATTTAACACTCTGGTATTAAATATTCTGCTAATCAAGTCAAGTGCTCACCAGATGAATGAAATTTATATTCAACATCCTAGTACTCTTTGTAATTTTGATATGGATTTTAGACATATATAAGCATGCATTGCAAAAGAGAATTTTACCCTATGGATTAAGCAAAAATATTTTAATTATTAAATGTCTGCACTTGTTTCAGTTTTTTTCTTTTAATTTCTGAAATGCTAACATTTCTCATCTTGATGTTTTGAAGAAAATATTGATGTAAAAGAGTACAGCATACTTTGAAAATTACAGGTATGAAGAACTTTGGAATGCAAAAGAAACCTCCTGGGTGAGATTATTCACCAGAAAACACAGAAAAACGAAATAGATCATAGTTTTTGAAAGAAGAAGAGCCCTGGAGCAGGTGAGATTTGCATACTAATTAGAGACAAAGTTTATTCAGGCTCCCAGGCCAATCTATCTTCCATCACAAGACAGCATCTGTTTTAGAAGATTCAACTCCTTTTAGGTGGGGTGCTGGTGTTATAAAAGCTGAACTATTTTTCAGCTTTCATTATAAATTTTTTGCATTTGGGGGTTTACAATTCAGTAAGTAATACTTTTCTCACATTTAAGGTAATTCTAGTTTGAAGTTATTGCTAGTGAAAAAAATAATTTCACCATATTCCAGTTGTGTTAAAAAACAGTTTGTCTGAAGGATGTGATGTGAAAAATAGTTAAAAATTAACCACTGGCAAAACAAAATATAGATTATCCAATATTAAGAAAAGCAAAAATATACAGGAATTGAAGAAATCTTATAGCAGAAAACTGATGTTAATAAGTGACCCTCACCTAATATTTAACTGCCTTTCAGTTACTACACCCATTATTCACCATCTCCTATATGATGTCCCACTCCTCCTCTGTATTATTGATGTCGTTCTGCCTATATGAGGAAATTTCACAAGCACACACACAATATTTATCAATATCGATAGTGAAATTATTATACAAAAAAAATCTCAGGACCATTTCCACAAAAGCTTCAGCTGTAAACTCCCTGCAATGCAATACTTCCCAGTTTGACACACTTGTCACGTTCATTTGCAAATTCCTTATCCCCTTTATGATTCTTTTTACTATGCCCCATGTTTTTCCAGCCTTGTACTTGATGCACATATTAGCTTCCACAGCAATTTTTATATTTAAAAATATGCATTATTTTGGACAATATGCATGCCTGGATACTATCTTGAGTTGATTGCAATGAAAATATTAAGATAAAAATATGGGTTCAAATGTTTCGAAGTGATCATGTACAAAACCTGAAGGACCTAATAATTTGTGAACTCAATTCAAACCTCGTGTGCAGTCTCACAAGAAGAAAATGTGTTAAAAAATCCAAAACAATGAAAGAAATTATGGTCTCAATTACTTTAATTCATCATTTTAATTCCATTGAAATGAAATACAATGTACAGGAATATTCTACTGCTGTCATGGATTCTCTTTCCAAACCCAGTTTAATCACTTAAGAAAAAATAATGGCAATTTTTTCTTAGTCATAAAATACTTTTACTGTGAAAATTACCTTTCATCAGTAACATACACACATGTACAAGTTCTACCTGAAATAGTTGTCTGATCAGTCCTCCAATTTTAAACAAACATGAGGCCTAGGGCTATCATGCTGCTTCTTTTCCTAGATGGGCTTTCTGTTTCTAGCTGATTTTTTTTTCCCAATGACATTTGAAGGCTATGGTCTTCATTCACTATTTCCATCTGTTCCGTCAAAGACAAATGACAGCTCTAATTTGAGCATATTTGGCAAATTTACTTGACTCCTGCCTACTTTCTCAGAGAGGACATTCACTCTTTTGCACCCAGCCTTACCAGACGTGGCCTTCTTACCTCCTGGGGAGAGGGAAAATCACTTCCCCTTACCTCTTAAAAAAGGGATTATGGCAGGACTACTCTAACCTGCTGTTCAGTTAAAGCATTTCTTGTCTTTAATGGACTTGTATTCTGACCCAGAAAAGCAATAGTAATAATGGATTTGGTTGTGCTATTCAGTCTGTCACCTTACCTTGCCTTTGTCAAGCTGACTTTATGGCCAAAAAATCCATTGTGCAGTCTGTCCCACTCCCTCTTGAAGAGCAGCTTCATCAAATAGAGGTTATTCCATGCATCAGTCAAATCTCTATGTAAAGGCACAGGGAGTTTCACTCTAGTAAGGCTTGAGACTCATCTTTTTCCACTACTGAAATGCAGTGCTATATTATTTCACCAGTTCTTAGAAGACCATAAGAATGCTGTGCTTCAGAAAACACAGATGTGAGCGAGACAATGCAAATCTTTATGGCTGTAAAGAGAATGGCAATTAGCTCAGTACAGCTAATGTGAAAAATGTTCCTTCTTTACAAAGCCACATGTTTTGAGAGAGCTGTAGCAATTCATCTTGAGACATGATGCCATTCCCAAAATTCTGCTTTGTAAGACTTATGGCCATTCTTGTTTACTTTAGTTTGGCATAAGCAAAATGAATTTGGCCAATGGATCTCTTGCTGCATATACAGATCCTGGAATAAGTCTGTCTAGAAAAGAAGCAGCTTCAGGCAGGATGATCATTGCAACGTAGCCAAGACAAAACCATGGGCGCTCAGACGTTAACGAAAAGCTTTCCTTTAACTAACCCAGAATGAAGGATTTACTCCTTTTCTCTCTCTCTCCCATGTCTAACACTTGTCTCTACAAGGTTTATTTTACAGCTGTGAATAAATGTTCACCTACATCCAACAGACAGGCTTCAGAGCACTGCAGTTGCTTCACAGCATGCCAACAGCAGAAAGCAGGATGCAGGGGTGATGAGCACAGCGTGGAGAGATCCCACAGTGATGCTGAGCTGGTGCAGTGGGGAACACAATTTTCCCTTCTCACAAGTAGTACAAAGAATGGCCAGGGGAAATAGGACAGCACCCAGCTTTCCTGGCAGTTTCTGAATGTGGTAATAACTCCTTGGCTACTGGCAGCAAAAGGAATTTTTGAACAGCCCTCTGGCATAGAGAAACACTTCAAGGAGTGTGAAGATAACCATACGCCCTTTTACACAAATAATGTCCCACACAACTGTTGTGAATGAATGCCAGGTATGAAGCAAAGGTTTTCTTGTGACTGGTGTTACATTTCTTCCTCAGTTTTCAAAGTGGTCTCAGTATAAGGGACCATTTTTAAGGGTGTTTTCCAGTCACTGTATAATCTTCATTCGATAACCATAAAGAAATTATTTCCCCTATAATGAATCCAAATATAACATTAATGAATGAAGTTCCATTACTTCAAGTAGAACAAAAAACTCTATAACTATACTCCAAGTTTTAAATATAAATAACAACAAAATGCCTGTCCGTGATATTTATTTATTTCATAACACGGTAATGCTGTTCAAAGGCATAACAGAATTAAACATTACTATGAATGCTAACCTTTTGAATAACAGGGTTTCAGTACTTATTAATCAAAAACTAATTTTTCCTTGATGAGAAATACTCATCTTCTTGATGGCAGAATTTAATTAATGTTGTTTTAAATTCCTGAATGAGATATTGGTTGGTATTGTTGCTGTTATGAAGTGAAACAACTAACATTGATAACGTTCTGTATTTCCAATCTTTTACAAAAGTGTATAATTCTGTAAAAGGACAGAAAGGAAAAATAAACAGCATAGACAAATATATAACAGATAAAATAAAATCTAGTCATATAATGATGAATTTTAAAGGGGTTACCTATAATATTTCACAAACCTGAAAATGCATTGTATTGTTCATTATCTCAATTTAATTACAGAATTATGAAAGTAAATCAGAAGAGACCTCAGAAAGACTATGCCTTAACATGTGATGTCTGATCCTGGAATTAGTCTCATTACATAATCAATGAGCTTTGCAAATGGAAGAATAGACACAATTTTCCTTGTATTACTAACAACATTTTTTCTTGGAAGTATGACAAAAACCACCATAGGACAACTTAATATTTTAAGTATGGAAATCCACATTAACTACTTGTGTACAAACAGCAGCTGGTCATGATTCATGACTCCTTTTTATGCAGGATAAATTACCTTACTTCAGCTTTTTCACCCAATGGTATTAACTGCTGTATGACCTAATTAATATATTCTGGACAATAATAAATCTAGTTATTAAATACAGCCTATACCAATGTATAAAAAATGAGGTGTCACAGATAGAAAGCAAATTAAAGGAAGTATTAGTTATTAACCAGAGGAAACAGTAACAATGAAAGGGATGGCAAAAGTCAGGTTACGTACCATAAAAATGTACAGTCCTCCAAAAAGGAAAAAAGGCATACAATGCAGTCTGCTTTTTTTTAGTTGGCTGAAAATTACTACTTAGCTAAATGGATACTTTTCATGAGGATTGGGCTGACTGATATTAAATGAGAGGAATTACCTCAATAAAGTATTAAGTAAAGGTTTTCAAATGCATGATGTCAGGAGCTGAGAAAGTACAATAATACTAACAAAATAATGCTAACACAATAATACTAACACGATCGGTTTTATAACATATTTTAACTTCCATTTGAGTTATTTCCTGATTTTTTGAGAGATGAGGAGCACAATCAGCAGCAAGTCAAGTCAATAACAACACAGTTATCATTTCTGAAAGTCCTACTTTTCACCTATACCAGAAAATTTACTCTGCAATTCATTCCACACCCAGCACTGCAATGCACAGCATTTGCACCACCTAATAATCCCACTACTGCAATAGTACGGATGGGTAACCACAAGACACACCAAATTAAGTTTAAGAAACTGGTTCTAAACAGTCTGCCCTATTTATTGTCCATATTTCAATGGCAAAGAGACGTAGTGTCTCTAGTACTAGATATCTAGTAGATGTCGATTAGTAGTTCTGTACTTTCCTAATATAGCCTTACAAAATATTTAAACCATGATACTAAGTGGTTTATGCTACTTTAATAAATCTAAATAATCTATAACAAACCAACATAGAAAGAAAACTTCTGGAAGATCATACTAGCTGTAACTTTCATTGAGAATCCCTAATTCACAAAGGTTATCCTAATCATTCATGCAAATTGCTAGTTATAATCATCAGTGTAAGTTAAGTAATGAACTTCTTTTATAAATTATACAAAATGAAATGGAAAACTCAATCCTGAGCTCATAAATGTCAAGCGCAATTTTGTTCTATGCCAGACACAACTACAGATTCTGTGTATGTAAAGAATTTGCCACAAACATAATCCATTTTTGTGGTGGTGTAAAATGCAATGATGTTCAGTACTAATAAATAAATACATTAAAAGATACAGTTATATCAAATTTAGTGTCCACAGTGGGCCAGATCTAGCATGGGAGTAAATCAATAGAACTCTACAGGAGCTAAGCTGTTTCTGAAAATTTGCTCTGGATCTAGCTCTTGAAATAATTTTTTAAATGATTAAGTAAAGTATTGCACATATAAGACATTGATTTTTGTCATTGATTTTGTGCTGGAATTTGAGACAAACCTCAAAAAGCTTGAACATTTTATGTATTTACAGCTGTCTGCTGGCAAGGAAAAATTCATTCATTCCAAATGAAACATGTTCCTGAAGCTTATAAAAAAAGCATTTTTCTAGACTAGATTCACAAACAGATTCTTCAAATAAAAAGTTAGAAAATGTACTTTAATCATTGAAAAAAGCTGAAGCCAGTTTCTTGATTTTTTTTTTTTTGGCTTGTCAAAGAGATAAGATAGTTATTGATTATATTTGCCTCCCCAGAGAGCTGTTCCATCAGCAGAGAGCGAAGATCAATGATGAACCACCATCACATAACAAAATATTTCCAGTGACAAAAAGAAGCTTATTGTTTAGTATTTTTGGTTAAATATGGATGTAGGAAAATTTTGGTTGCTAGTCATCGTGTTTTTTTCCTAACTGGAGCAATCCAGCCATCCTTACACAGTGAGCGCAGTGTCCTTTTTGGCTGATCTGAGGTAACTTCAGACACAGGCCCAGCATGAGCAGAACCTACCTTTGATTCATTTCCAAGCCTCTCTTTTGTCACATTCTAACAACAAAAAGCTCTTAGCTGTACATAAGAGAATACCATCCCTACAGAGACCACTACCTATTTATTTAAACCACTCAGCTTCCCCAAGTCTCAACCAGTTAATCTGTTATTCCAGAATAAAGAGATTCTTTCCCCTCTTGAAGAACACGTGTTCACCAATGCAGGAGTAGGCAATATTGCTACCTACAAGTGCTTTGCCAAAGATGAAACACTGAGTGGAGAAAACAGTTATTCCACATGTTCCAGCCCTCTATTTTCTCTTCCTACCAGTTTGAGTGACCTATGGCTGAGTAGAACATCCAGAACAGATTGTAGGTTTACTAATATTGGAGGTTATCTTTTCAAGATATCTATAGACAGCTTTGTGGCACTGGTTGAAAGCACAGAAGCTAAAACTTTTGCTTTTAAATCTTAGAATGATGGGCAACACTCTATGAATCACGAGCAAGAATTTTGATGATAGAGGGCTTTACTGGAGGTTTATTCCCATTTTAGGCATGGAAACAAAACATGAGGCAGAGAAAAGCACAGTTCAAACGCATTAGAACAACGAGGAGATTCAATAGATGTAGACTGAGTTGCAAATCCAGCTCTGTCCCCAGTGATATCTAAGGGTATTTATTAAACACAGAATGGGTTTTGTATTCAAGCTTTAGATTGATTGGAAACTCCAGAAAATCATCTTCAAAGGCACTGTTTACAGAAATTCTCATGATAAAACCAGTAAATCCAAATCTTCGATCCTCTGCTAGGTGTCTTTTCATTGGTAAGACAGCTAAGGAGCAGTCATTGGAAGAACACAAAAAGGACTTCTTGTGTCTTTTCATAAAAATTTAAAAGAACAACAGGGGATGTTTATACCACATTTCTGTCACCCATAGGTTTTATTAATCCCATACTAACATTATTCTGTGGTCTGACTGTACACCATTTATTTTTGGATCACTACACAGAGGCAGATTCTTTCAGTGTAACATTTTGATATTAAGTGCTCAAAGATTTTCAAAGACTGACTAACAGCCACATTCTGGCAACAAACATGCCTTTTTCTAGCATTGAAGAGAGTTCAGGAAAAGCTGCCTTTTAAGACACGTAAGGATCCTGCCAATATGGGAGAATTAACAGCAGCTACCTGCAGCTATCTTAATCCTCTACCCAATGGCACATGCCAGGACCCTGAAAAATTACAATCAGAATATCCTGTAGTTCAAGAATTCCTGCCTAAAAAATTCTTTTTAGGAGGCACTAGCACAAATCAAAACAGCTGCTAATCTGAGGAATCAAAGGAGTGAGAATCAAGTTGACAAGTCCCTCTGATTCCACTCTTGAAGGTCTGAGGTCCTTTAAATGAAGCTGAATAAAACTTGGTGAGAAAACATTTAGCCATTATATTTTCCTATTCATATTCACAAAGCTTCTGCACTGTAGTTATTCAAATTCAAATTTTTCCTTTGTATTATTGTTTTCAGAGATATTACAGTATAATCTCAAAGATCCGTATTTATCAGTCTTGAAGGAGCTGCCAGTGTGTAGGCATTCTCTAACAAGGTATAAGGAAATTGTCTTATTACCATTTCCTGCTGCAAAGCTCCTCTTTTATGACTGCAGTTTCATTATGATACCTTACATCAACAAGAGTGTCTGAAGTTCCAACTAGCCAAATAAATAGAATAACTAGAACAAAGAGGCAGAAACACTCGGGGATATACCTGCACCACGAGGTCAAAAGCAAAACAACATCTGCCTACTTTCTCATCTTATACTCCATCCATGAGGTGATAGCTGAGGCTCAGGTACCTTAAATACACATGTACAAGGGGTAAAATCTGGAGATATGTGTTAATTCTCCACCTGCTCCCTTTTTTCCATACTGAAAAGCTGAGTTTCAGAGATATTAACTTCAGTACCATATATTAGCTATGGCTCATTGCACATACCAATAGAAAAAATAATATTGATTCTAAAACACAAAAAAGGAAAAGAAGTGTTACAATAATGACTTTTTAACCTATGGATATTTTTCTCTTCATCAACAGAGAAAGACCCCATACTTTTTTCTCAAAAGATCTGATCCTAGAGTTAAAACTGTGTCTCGCGCGGCGTGATCCTTTAACCCCTCTCAGACATGAGGTCTCCAAAGCATACTTCCCAGAACAAATCACAATTCTTGATCCAAAGCAAAACAGTCAGAAAAATGGCATTTTGACAGCTGAACATCTGATGACTGTATCACTTAAACCCTTCTCTTATTTAACCCTTATCAAGATTTAACATAATAACATGCTCCATTTTATCTCTAATAATCAGTCTAAAAATTGAGTTATTGAATGATACCACATTTATCCTTTACATTTAACACCTCAGCAGGCCTAATTAATGCCAAAATTTCTAGGAGTCATTAATACACACTCTTTGTCAATGCAGTTTTTGCTAAGTAGGGCACACCTTAGTCTATTTAAAATGTCTGATTATAATCAGTACAGTATTCAAGACATAAGACGGATTTTTCTGCAGTAGTAACATGAAAGGCTAAAAAATATGCAAGCTTGTGTCCACCACCTTCCATCAGAAACAACTGACTTACTAAGTGTTGTTTCGCTATGAATAATGCATTCTTCTAAATCCTCTCAAAATGCAAAGGAGAGCTCTAGAGCTAAATAGCTTGCACTGAAAAGATAGTTTCAAGTTCATAATTTCTGTGCTTGGGTTTCATGTGCATAGCATTTTCTCACACTATCTGCATACACCGCACACATGCGTTACTTCAACATTTTCAAAGCTCCATTAGTTATTCTGAAATAAGACTGAAATGACCTTCCCAATATAGAATTAACCATCCAATTTACACAATTTACCACTGAAAAGGAGTAAATCCCATCACATTTGCTGTGAAAAATTTATGAGAGTACAACCAGGTAAACAGTTCTCCATTGATTTGGTGGAGACATCCTACCAATTTATATCAGCTCCAAATATTGGTCACCATGTCCAGAAATGTACAGGCCATGGGGTTTTTTTAAATTTTACCTTAACTTCAAATAAACATTAGCTTTGGGTAGACTTCTTGCCTTTTATTATTTGCTTATGGAATTGTATTTTATTTAAGGGTTCAAAAAACATATGGATGAGGTGTTTGCTGATATGGTTTAGTAGTGAACACAGTAGTGTTGGGTTAAGAGCTGGACTTTGAGATCTTAAAGGTCTTTTCCAACCCAAACAATTATACGATTATAAAGGATCAGTGAAAAATTTTCCGACATGTTAATAGCTACGTATAGAGACACATACAACTGACAGAAGGAGGTTTGTATGTGAAACTGAAATCTTAAAGAGAGAAAAGAGAGTAGAAGGGAATTTTAGAGAAGGTCTAGGCATCAACCACTTCTGTTGGGAATGCACATCCTGCCACTAGATACTATGCTCCTTTCACTGCCCTGCATCTTTGCAGTTGCTACAAGGGTTTTTTCTATCTTACACATACTTCTACATATTTGCAGGAGGGAAGAATCCTCAGTGTGTTCCACGTGACTATACTCTCATCAGCAGTCAAAGGCTGAAGTCCACAAGTAAAATTAACTAGATTATTTCATTTAACTCACAGAAGGTTAACTGTATTGCATGCATGTAGAATAAATAGGTAATAATAAATGAGCAGTTTACATAAACAGGAAAATTATTTTCATATTCTCAGCTTTCTCTGAAGGAAATATGATAAACCTTATCTGCACTTCAATGTTTGAGATTTTTTTAAATGTTGTGCTTTAAAACAAATATGAAAGTAAGTAATGCTAGTGCTTGTTTCCAAAGTGCAATCAGTATCGCATTCATCTCTAATGATCATGGGAAAGATACTAATAGGAAAGTCCCCATCAGATGAATTAATTAATATATGTTTAGAAAGAGAGACAGGTGTTGCTGAACTGTCTCCTCTTTTCTAACAAATGCCCTTCATTCCAGTGCAATGCAACAGGATATTCTTTCTTTATGCTGTAACTTCCCACTGAAGAAATTGCACCCACAGCCCAAAAGGCTGATCATCTGAAAGGAGTTTAGGGAGCACTTGTTTAAACAGAAGATTTTCAGAGGACTGCACAGGAAAGAGAAATTTCAGTCTTTGAGACCACACTACCCCCAGCACTGAGTCTGACATAATTAGGCATACCCAGAGACTTCTGAAAGTCATATAAACTCTACAAGATCTTAGAGAAACTGAAGCTGGAGGAGGCAGAGGGACTGCATGTATTGACACTGTAGATGTGTCCTCAAAAACAAAAAACCAAAAAAACAAAACAAAACAAAAAATCCCACAAAACCAAAGAAACAAACCAAAAAAAAACCAAAAAAAGAAAAAAGAGGCCGAGAAAAAGACTGTGGGGAAAAATGTTGCCTAAATGGAGCCTAGAAACTGAATGACAAAGTTCTCTCCCATTGCCTGCCTTCTGTTGTGTACAAGGAAATTTCTCATCATTAATTTTTCTAAATAAATATGAAAACAATTTTTAAAAAAAATCCATTAAGATTATTATTCAAAATAAAAAAGAACTAATGTAACCCCAAATATTCAAATTACTTTGTTTTTGCTAATGTTTTTGAAAATTACTGGTTTGGATTAGGACCCTTTTTATCACACTAGATGCACAACATCACCACAATCCAAAATACTCTAATTTATAAGCAGTTTTAATAGTAAGATGTGGAAAATACCTTGTGTTGGGATTTGGCAAAGCACAAGTGGGTAAATTAATAAAAAATTTAGATGATGGCAAGATTCCTTGAAGTGTTTATGGAAAAGAAATTTACAGAATTCTGGCTTAATTTATGTTGTAACAAGTTTTTTTTTTCTTCACTGCACCCTAAAAATGATAAAATTTTGGCTACGCTTGTTATATAATTATGGATGCCAAAAAATGGCAATTGTAGATGTCCTTCTATAGCAACTAGTTGAATTGAGATTCTTGGAATATATTACTATCTAGTTAAGTTTGACTTTAGTAATTGGATGGGAATCTGACTATAGAAAACATCAAAAGTGATTTTCAAGAAATCACACTTTATCTTATCTGGTACTATAGCATTTTTCAACATAATGTTGCACAATATATAGAAAATTATATTTTCAATATAATATTGCAGAATAAAGTAAGAAGGGTATTTTCCACCAAGCTGAAACACTTGCATTTCAACTCCACAGTATTTTTTCGTCCACATAATACTTGTTATTCTGAGACAAACAAGTGAAATGTAGGATTTTACCTAATTTAATTATGTGATCATATAAAGTATAAACTTACAATTAGAGACCTTGAAAAGATGTGCGTTTTGGAGGTTGACAGGTCCTTACCTGCACAATCAAGGGGGATCTTAACCAAAGCCAAAAGCCGTATCACCCCCAACACACCATAGACCTTGCAAGCTTTGTATCTGCTAGGCTGAGACTAAATATGCAAATGAAACTATGTACTTAAGGTACACTAGCTCAAGCAAGATTTTTCCATTAATTTATATCAACTAACATTGAAAGAAAATGATTTTTTTTACTCTGGCTTGTGAAAAAAACTATCGTTGTTTTTAATGATTCAATTGTAGTCTAATACGTGGGGTTTGTTAAAAAACAAAATGACTTTATCTTACACAGAAATTTATATCTTATCTGACACCATGTATCATAAAATATAAGGTCATGTAATATATAGGATATCATAACTATACATACATATATATGTATATAATGTAGTATACGAATTAATAACTTCAGCAACTTCTCATAGATTCTCTTTAACTCTTGGAACATAACTACTTCCACCAGCTTGTTTAAAAATCAACATTAGCTGCATGTCTTTTTAAATTTTTGCCTACAAAATGGAGTTTCCTGAAGACTTCACCATGATAAGTTAGCTATTTGTTAACTTGGCTTTGATGTCTCTTTCTACTCCATCTGCTCTGAAATATGCTCTTATTATTCTGTTAATAAAGACCCTTTTTTCCCCCTCTTTTTTCTCCTTTTTTCTTTCTCCTTTTTAGGCTGAGATTTGTTAAAAGGTGTTGAAGAAGATAGATACATAAAAAAACCCTTCAAAATAAAGAACTTCCTGGGGCCTTACAAAAAGAATACAAGGACAATGATACCATATCTCAAGCATAACAGAAGTGTTATATATCACATTATGAGAATGAGACAAAAAATATTAATAGTAAGAAAGAATATTTTAAAATGCATAAGGATCTTTTCACTGATTATATTTTCAAAATACTGCTGGTGATAGGATCTGAGTGAATGAGTTCATGGGGTAATGCATGCAAATACTTTAGATGATTTAGCATTGAAAAGAATTTAAATATTTACATTGTGTGTATTGTTTTGAAAAAAAAAATTATTAATGAATACATACTCTACTACAGAATGTTGAACACTTATTGTGGATTGAAATCTGCATATAAATCATGTGGGCTTGAGGTTGGAGCTCACCCTCAATAGTTTTAATAAGCTGTTAATCTCATTTTCATCGCTGGAGTCCTCTGCATTTTAGCTACACAAACCAATAAATTTTTCCTATGTTATCATTACTTAAATGATAAGCATTTGTAAGGTTTTAAAAATCTTGGATGAAATTTGACTAATATAATTAGTCAGTACAGAAAATTTACTGTTCTAAATTAAATACATGAACATATGTGGGAAGCTGAATGTCAGAAAAACCAGAGAACTTTCTTCCAGAGCTTCTGCTGGGATACAGATATGACCAAGCTTGAGTGCTGTGTTTTGTTCATTAAAGCATGCTTTAAAGTCTTATTCTTATACTTCCTCATGCATTGGTGCAAATAGAAAATATGGTTAAAATTTGTAGCTTCAATAAGAAGTTACAAGGCAATGCTCCAAGACCTGTGTTTATAAATAGCTGCATTTTTATGCTACCATTGTTATATATTTCATAATGAAACTTCAAATATATTTGTCTAGACATGTAATTTACCTCAATAGAGTAAATATAGACTGTACACATACACATTCAAAAACCATTATATTGGGAAAAGTTAAGTAAGTTGGCAAAGTCAAGGAATACAAAGTCAGGAAACGCATGAATTTAAAAACTTATAAGCTCCTATCATTTGAAATTATTTCAGGAGTTTGATATGAGCTGCAATATTGATCTAATAATGTATTCCTACTTCACCTTCTTGCAAGTATATTGCAATTTTTTATTTTCATTTTAAAAAATGTGTTCCTGTTTTAAGTATATTTTCTATGATATATATTAAAGTTTTGTTTTTCTACAGAATATAATGCTGTTAGTTGATATGATAATTAATAGATAGTGCTATGACAATGTGATCTGTCCCAATATCTGTCTAATTGCACAAGGCATAAATTCCTGCATCAACTTATTAATCTTGATAAACTATAAATTAACTATACAGTTCAGTTTAATTTATTCTTGCATTATTATTCTAGTATTCTATGTATTCTACTACCAACTAGCTTATTCTGAAAATAACTTTTCCTTATTGTTTACTACCAGCAGCAACAGAATGAGCTATTTTGCTTTTGAACGACTAGATCAGCTCTTTTTCAATTTTAGTGTACCAGAAAAACTACATAACATAGGAAAAACAATATTTAACTTTTTATAATAAATCCAATTTTTCTAATTTCATCAAAACCGATTTAACAGGTACCAGAGTGTCTACTCTATTGCATTAATACCCTGTTCCACATTTAAGAAACAAATCCTACTGTATCCTTACTATGTTGAAAACAGAAGGCTGATCTTGCTTCCAATGAATTTAAGAAAAAGTCGTTATAGGCTTAATTACAAGATCAGGAGTAACCATGGATATAGCTACATAGGAGCACCTTCTACATATCATGGTATGTGTTGTACTACTTAAAATACACAATAAAAAGAAAGATACTTTCATGAGAAAATATTGTGCCCAATATCTCATCTTTAAGAAATTACGTCCTCAGATAAAAAACTCTCTCGTGTCACAATCCAAGTGGACTGATGTTCAAAGTGTTGCACAACTTCCAGTGAGAGCAATAGAGACTCCCAGTCTAAGTTGCTACAAACCACACATAGAAATCTACACATTATATTTTCAAAGAATACCTGGTATGCCTTGTCCTTAGTATATTTAGTTAAAGTATCTCTTGCATCTGAAATATCTTGATGATGATGCCAACCTTCATTCAGCCTTGTTTTCACTACAATTCTGTTTTCCAGGCCAAATAGAGACTGCCAACATATACACTAATTACTATAGATACATACATGACTGTCAAAGCCATCATACTCAGTAATCTACATTCCACACACAATAAACCTTCACAAAGGTGCTGAACTCAGGCCTTTAACTTTGCATTTACTAGAGACAGCCAAAATTCTCATGAATGTCAAAATTTTCACAATTTTCTCAGTTTCCAAAAGTTGACAGAACTGCTTGTTGCTCTGTGTGAGCCGCAGTTGGGCGCAAGTATCATAATTTGGAAATCTTTCTTTGAATTTTAGTGGTGAAGTCTAATGTCAAGAGAATTAAGCAATTAATTTCAAAACATACATGTTACATGAAGCAACCAATACCAATAGATACATTTCATATCACTTTCCAGAGGTCACAAATACTTAATTTGAATGAGACAGTTTATAACTATATGTAAGTAGCATTACCCTTTCAGGAAAGGATCAAAGCTTTTGCAGTTTTCATTAGGAAGTTCCTAGAATCAAAGGTGCCAACTCTATTACTGTACTTCTATAAAGATACTTTACTAATGCACTGAAAGGCTGTAAAATATAATAGTAAAGAGTTAGTCATAGAAGAAATTGATGATTATGGATTACACAGTAGTTACATTTTGAAGTGAAATGGTAATTTCCATACGAAATTATTGTGTTGCACACTGAAGAAGATAAATGTTGCGAAGTAAACTACTAGGTTAAAATATCTAATATTGGTGGCAGAGATGATACAATGATAGGACTGAGAACAGGCAAAAGATTTGAGTCAGTGAGAAAGACTTCATCACCTGTGCTTTGCAAAATATTTGCTCCAGAGCTGTTTGCACAGCTCCTTTGTCTTGCTCATGTGGGCAGTCTTACTGACCTCACCAATGCCAGTGTTTTCAGAATATCTACTCAAAACAGCAAGAAAGTCAGATTTCTCCCTTTTGAAAATTACTCTAAATTCTGAAGCATGGGATGCATGACATCACATTTCAACAGCAGTTGAGGACAAATTTCAAATTGCATAACTTCTCTTGTACTGTCAGTGTAAGTCACCTAAAGTCAAGGTAGGCTTCCCTCAACGGACCTTAAATAACACTTGAGGATGAAAAGCATGGCCTGAATCTCCAAGAGGTATGCAGATTGCCTGCACCCGTGCTATCTGCTTTTAAACAAATAGGCTGCACCTCACACAATAAATGTCTGAAGGCCCAGAAAAGTCTTCTACAAACCCTCTCACTTTAAAAAATCCCAGGAAACAAAAGTCCTGAAAGCAGTTCCCTGCTTCTAGCAAGGAAATGGACGTGGTCTCTGCCAGGCATGTCCTGGTGCATGGAGGAGCTCCTGTTTGTCCTGTGGAACTGTCCCAGCCCTCAGTACAGTTCTCTGGGGGATCTGGGTATCTCACCAAGTTGTTCCAAAGGGCTCCCACTTTTCATATAGACTGCCCAGAGACTAGAAATACCAAGTTCAGAGGCTCTGAGTACCCCACTGACACGAGAAACCTGCTAAAAGTGTGTGACTCAAGTAAATTGAGCACAAATAATAAAATTCTAAACACATAATAACAATACATCAGGCAGACTTCAATAACAATAAAATCTATCATTTCCCGTCAAATAATGAGGTAATAGTCAGTTGCATCAATTTGTAGTGCATCTTCTAAGAAAATGTAAAATCAAGTTCTTTTAAATGTTAATAAAATTTAACATATCCTTAAACATAAAATCCCTGAAAGAAGTAATTGTTTTCTTGCAGGTTTACATAGTTTTTATTTATTCGTTTATTAAATAACATGTTTGCATTTGACCTACAGTATTTACATTTTTTTTCTAAAAGTCTTTTTAAGCTATAAAATTTGTTTCAGCCTTGTGGACCTGATTGTTCTGCTCTGGACCTGTTCCACCGGCATCCGTAATAAATACTATTCCATCCAGAATATTTTGAAACCTAACACCTTTCTCCATTCAATTTCTGTAATTGATTATAGTATCTAAAAAGCTCTTGGGAATTCTTAGTATTTTCTATTTAAAGAATTAAGTCTTCAAATTTACAACAGGGTCTTGTTTTTTATCGACTCAGTAGCTAACCTTTGCCTTTTTTGTATTGGGCAGATTGGTATAGGGGAGCCACAGGACCAATTTAAGCTCTAGATTTAGGAAACACTTTCTTAGGAAGACCAGTTACTGAATCTACCCTTTCTATTAACACTCCCCAAGGCACCTTGTGAGGTGTAAGGGATTCCTGGTGGGAACAGCTGAGAGGAAGCAAGTACCTGTAAAGACTGAAAAGAGGCTTAGCCAAAGTGTCCTTTTAGTTGTCCTCCTTCATAGTGGCCTACCTGCTAGCTGGGAAGAAAGACACCACGGTGGGACCAAGCCAAGAGCCAGACCAGCACTGACTCATGGGGTCCTTGTGCCTTTTCTGACAGTCACACTGCACAGGAAAATATCAGATTGCGTCCTTTACTCTGGTGGGAGTATTTTAACTACAAAGCTGAATAATACACTTCAAAATTTAACCTAAATGAAAGAATAGGAATAGTTTTTAATTTATACTCTCTCTAAGAGGATAAGGAGTATGAAGGGCCCCTGGAAGTAAAGCTTTGAAGGAAGGGGAGGTAAAAAATAAGAAAATAAAGACCAGTAGAAAGTCTGGTTTTGGATCCAGATGAATAAAACTGAAACGCAGAGTCACGTGGAAACTGATTTAAAGGGTTCAAGTTGGGTATAAAAGCAACGATAAATCTAAACTTTGTCTCACTTCTGAACTATGAAACCATTTCATCTTTTCACAGTTAAAGATGTAAGACTACTAGGAGGAAAATAATCCTACTTTAAGTACCACTTACATGAATTGTGTCATGTTATATTTTTTGAGAAGATGGGTATATTTTTTTGTCTGCAACACTTGAATTGTGGTTTCATTCTTTAATTAAAAAAAAGAAAAAAATTTGTGAAATATCTGTAGTGGCGTTGAAAGTTAAAGTAGAGAGGAAGAGCAGTTTGAGCTAGAGGGGAAGGTAAGGAAGAGTGGAGATTGAAAACATCCCCATTGTCTGGAGCCTTAGCTGAATTACTGGGGATTTTTTTCCTCCATTTTTATCTCTTCCCCTCTTTCTCTTTCTACTCCTCCTCTCTTCCATCCCTCCCCTATTGCTTCCTTTTTGTTCATCCTTCTGAGCCGTGCTGATGCCAGGAGAAAGGTCCAGAGCAGGAGGGAAGGTCCAACAAGTCTGAAATTAAAAAAAAATTACAAATAGAAGATAAAAAAGATCCAGAAATTCAAATGAACACACCCAACACTTGAAAATATACTTTCCTCTGTCAAGGCAGATCAGTGTGCCACAGGTCGCACTGACACAGGTCTCTACTGCTGGGTTGACTTTGGTCTTAAAAGATCTGACAGCGTAAAGTAGCCAGTCCTATTCTGATTATGATGAATATTTACAACATTCATTAATATTTGTGAACAAGTATCACAAATTTCTGAACCCATTTTAAAATTTCTGAGATGAAATGTCACACTATATATGACATCAACTTGTACATCAAATTAAAAATAAATAAATGTGGCATGCCTGAAATAGTTTATTTCCTTAAACTGAACTGTAATTATTTTTCTTGAAATCTCGCCTTTCACAAGCCTGTCCCCAAATGTACGATCTTGAGTCAAGATCCCTAGACTACCTGCTCACCCAGAGCAGCGGGCAGAGAGAGACCAGAGATACTGAATTTGTGTTTGGCTTACATGCCCTGCTCTCACTGAGAAATTCAGCTGGGCACATCTGCGTTCTGACAATCTATGGTCATGAGACCTTTATATTCCCGTGACACCACTCTGCTCCTAACTCTGAGCAAAGACGCAAGAGTGAAAAAGGAAATGTTATGGTGCATAAATGAAAGCAGGAAAAGAGGCAAAAACTTCGTGAAGTCAGCAAAGGGTTTTATGCTTGTAAATCTATTTTACGTGAACACTGCTCAGACAATGCATTTTTGAGGGACAGTACAAAAACCTAAGTTTGAAATATAAATAGAATGTGAAGAACAAAGACCAAGAGGTGGTGAAGTGTGTAACGTGACACAGTAGCTGCAGCTAACAGTTTATAGTCCCCAGAGAATATTACCGTGCTTATTTGAAGCAGTTATTTCAAAGTGCTGAGAACTCCAACTTTTTAAGTTCCCTTCTCAATTCTGACAAGCCCGTAAGATTTCTGAGTCTGTACAAACCATTATATTATAGCTGTTAGAGCTTACAGCTGCAGCTTACTTTATCATGGTAGTAATACTGCGGTATTTGGGCAATTAACTCTCACTACACTGAGTTTTGTGCTTACTCCTATAATACCAAATGGTTTATTTCTAATTTGGATTCAGCTTTAGTTCCGTTTCACATTATGTGGTCAGTGAAAAACACGGCCTGTGTGAGCAGTTTAATGACGTCTGCACAGACACCCAGACAGTGCCGGGCCGAGAGTAAGACAAACCCACGGAAACAGGTACACTACTTTCATATCTTTCAGTACCTGTAAGAAAGCCCAAACATCTATTGAATGAAATAGCAGAATTCATAATTTGTGGAAAAAGAGGATGATATCACAACATACTGTGTAGTGTCACGAATCGGCCATTGCTTGGCATCCTGCTACACACAATGACTTGGGACAGATCTGAAGCAAGCCACTGAAGTAAACTCTATCGAAGAGCTGATTTTACAGACATTAACAATCTTATAAAATTCCAGTCTTCTCTAAAAAGTTACCTGAGACAGGAAAACTAAAATCTATCTGGTATTCTGGTTTTACTGGAGTATTTAAAAGCAAGCATATACATGAAGACATTAGCAGCATGCTATTAACTGCATAATATTTCCCCTACATTGCCTGGATGACCTCAGCTCATCAACTAAAAAGCCTTTTTCAGTTTTAAAATCCCACTTCAGAGACATCTAGAACCTCGAAATTCAGATCTTCTGCTGTTGATCTACTAATGATTTTTTAACTGTAACGATATGCAACAATATCGTACATTAATTCATATATACAGTACAATTATCTGATTCCATTGCCACCCAAATAATCCTCTGTTTCAATATTTTCAAAGGTTTTCAAATGAAGTCCATGATTGTACCAAATAGCTTAAGTCCCTGGATTTTAGAATAGGACTCTGTGAGGAGAACTCATTGAAGGATCAATTGTTGTTGGATCACATTATAAAAAGACAGAAAATTGGGTGAAGTAGTAGAAAAAAAGATGTGAAATCTTGGCCCCATCAGACATCCCTAGGAATTTTGTCATAGCCTGGAACTGATTCAAAATATTTAGAAACACATTTGTATTTCTGCGAAAAGAATTGCTGGAGAAGCTGAAAATAAATCCAAGTAAAAACTTGAAGCCATGAAGACTCTAGTGGCCAAAAAATAATTTTTCAACCAAGTATTTCATTGCAAAATTAGGATTTCAAGAAGTGGAGGGTTGAGCAGCATGTAATTCTTCTCCTTTAACTTCATCCATCAAAAAGTTAGGAATCTACTTTAAATGGGCCATCTAGGTTCTCTCTCATCAGTGCAAAGGAAGAGGCGTTTTAAGAAGGTTGTTCATCTCAGCTGTCCATAGATGCCTCTGTTGGGATGTAATCTGTAATTCTCTGAAGGAAGAGAATATTTATCTCCATTGGCTACAAAGCCTTGAGCAACTGTGTTAGACTTCAATGACTAACTTTTAGATGGCTAAAATGATGACTAGCCTAGTTCTAAAAACCTATTTTTTAAACAGCAAGGTTAAGTGAGATGAATGGAGCCTTTTGAGTGAAGCGCTTTATCAAAAATCTACAGAAAAAAAAAAAAGTTTTGACATGAAATTTTGACCACAATATGTATCACTGATTTTAATAGCACCAGGGCCTAATTCTGCACCTTTCTATTTCTACAGCGCCTACTGGAACAGGGCATGTACTGGTGAATAGTAATCCCATATGTTTTTCTCATAAAATAATTAACAATAAAAATAGCATCAATGTCCTGATAAACTACCGCCATAAAGCAAAAGTGACATAAATGTAGCTTCTCTTTTTATTATTCATAATGTACATTAATTGTCTACAATTTACAAATGCCCAAGTAGAAGATAGTAACCTCTCCAGAGCTAATCTGGTAACTGTATCATTTACAGAGCTCCCATTTAAATGGAAGTTGTATAGGCAGGAAGAAAACTTAACTGCATCCTTCTTCTGCAGTTTGGGAAAAAGAAAAAAAAGTGGATGTGAATTTATGCAGTAGAGAGCACATCAGAAAACTGACCTACTGTGCAATACCTCAGATATTGGGTTTTATCACGTGAAATTGGTGGCAAATACAAGGTGAGAAATGGGTAGCACTGATTGTGTGTGTGCGTGTCTTAGAAAACAGCAGCATTAATCCCTTTTAAAGGTACCCAAAGAGAAAGTTTTGTTTTAGTTATACCTTCAGGGGGCCTGTTTCATAGACACTGCCTGACAGTTTGCACAGCACACTTTTAAATCTTATGTTACTTCTATCCTAATATTTATTGTGTGAAGGATTTTTTGATAAATTATTTTAACTAGGTAGAATGACTTGTCTTTTTTAAACAGTAACTCTGCATTACAGATCAAGCTCAGAAGCATGTTGCTGCAATTCCTAAAAGCACAGTGTCCCACTGTAAAAAGTCAGTGAGGTATTACTGTAACTCCCTGTGCCCATAAGAAGAGTTATTAGCATGCAGTAAGCCTTGAGTGCAGGCCAGGTGTGAAAAATTCACAAGGGTATCTCTGTTACTTTCGTTTGTATTGGTCTAATAAAGAACCTGTCTAGGATGGTGCAAACATTTTAGCACTTTTGCATGCAATTATAATACAAAACAAAGAAAAACTAGCATTGTCAACACCATGCAAATATAATTCTTTGAGACAGAAACTCCAATTCTTCAGTCAGTGTAAAAATACTGCATGCAAGGTATACATGTGCAGTGCCTCCTACAAATCGTAAAGTTACCCTGATTTAAGAAGATGTGTCGTTTCTCTTTGACAATAGGTACTGTTCAGCTTCTACGCAAAACTCTGAGCAGAAACAGAGGCACCTTTTTACTGAATGAACTGGGCTAATGTGATGCTTTCCTACAGAACAAATTTAGTCTTGTTTCAGTCAGATTAAGAATCTCGTTAATACTTGATTTGTGCCAGATATCCCCTTTTTGCTGACCCTGAACACCACAAAGCAAATGACTGACTCAAGGGAGGATCTTGAAGAAGGCAACCAACGTGACTGAACAGGCCGAAATAAAGGCTGCTGGTATGGGGGCACAGTGGGAAGAGGAGGACCTGACTTTCACCAGGCTATTCAATAATCACTGAGGTCCAAGAGTTATCCTTGAATCCTTTATGGTCTCTTATTCTTTAAATAATAATAATAATGGCCTGTACTGCCTTTTAAAAGCTACTGGCTGTCCAAGGGACTGCAAGACGTTCTCAGAGGACCATAAAATTAACCATAGAAAGCATCAGCTGCTTGCAGAGCTCCACATTGACTTGGTTGCTCAGAGACTGCACATCAGCAGAGGCAGTAATCACTGACATCAGGAGAAGGCCACCTGGGAAGGAACACTGGTGTAAACCAAGTTTAATCAGACCTTTGGGTATTTTAGGAGAAAGACTTGTGAGCGTGCAAAGAAAAAACAGAGTCTGGGGAGTGTCACTGCTATTCCACCACGTTCATACCCACTGTTGGTCATCACTCATAAGAATTCACCTCTGCCAGTCAAGTCAGAATAGAAATTATTCTGCTTACTACCATAACCATGAAGGAACTGCATCAGAGAAAAAATAATAACTCTGTTCCTGAATTGGAAATGCAACTGCATAATGGTTGAGCCCCGACATCCTGGCAGGCCAGCCAGGATGCAAGGAGCCAGGAGACACACAGTGATGTACCAGAGAGGCAATTTGTTAACTCTGTAGCTTTCATCAAGAGGCAGCAGCTAATATAGGTCTGTATAAATCCAAAAACCAAGAAAGTTAAACTCTTACTTATAAAACAGAAGTATTGGTTAAGCCCCAAAAGACAATCAATGTAAGATTTCTTTATCACACTAAAAGCATCTTTAAAAATATCTCTCTCCATGATTCTGTTTATTCATCTACGTATCCATATTTTTATTCCAGAATACCACAACAGTAAAAACATGTTAATTATATTCACACTAAGCAACCTGAGATTTACTTAGTAATTTGAAGGTCTACTTGATTATTTTCTTAAAATTGTTGGCAGATGATTCATTAAGATGAAAAATCACACTCTATTGTGCAAAAATAAACTTTCTCAGAAAATACTGCCAAAGCTGCAGTATAAATGCTTTTGAAAGATTAGGTACATTATAGAGATTAGTGTCATTTTGAAATAGAAAAAAAACGGGCAAAAAAGGTACAAATTATTCTAATGTATCTATGTGCAAAACAATATTCTTCAAGCCATTTTACTCCTGTAATTGTTTAAAGATCATAAAATAAGATTGGTACCTTAACAAAGGTCAAAATGTTGCATTTTAATCTTCATAGCACTTAAAAGCAGCATTTTGTTTTCTTCTGTCAGTCTGGATCTGAGTTTAAGGGAGCTATAAACTGGATAACTATGTAGACAGTGCCACAGATTACATAATTTTTCATCAGGAAATAGTCAACTTTAACCTTCTGTTCAGATATTCTGTAAGTACTAAAAATGTACAGGATTTGGCTTCAGAATCTGAAAGAGCACCACATCCTCTAAGACCAAGGGAAGTTAAAACGTTCATCTGAGGGCAGACTTACCAGTCTTTATAATCCTACACTTTAAACACTATTAAGCTTTTTTTATCTTTTTATCTTTTAAAGCCCAAAGTGCAGGGAAGGAAGAAAATAGGAAAACTCACACTATAAAAGAGAAACAAGCTGCCACAGAACAATGTTTTAGAAGACTAGGGATCCAAGATATAAGCAACCTGCAAAGACTCTAATAAGTTAAAAATTTTAAAGAACACTGTAGCCAACTTTCTATTCCTGATAGAAGACAGTCCATGATACAGCATTGCCTCAATCCTGTTCACATTCCCCTCACCGGTATGAATACAACATACTAAGACAATATGTAGAAAACTCTTGAGAGTTTAAAAACCAGAGTATTGCAGAAGAAATTCCCAAGAGTTCTTTCCTGTTGCACTATGACCAGAAATTCAGGTTGGTTAGGCAGAGTGGAGGGAAGGTCCACATGGCGCAAACCCCTTTTCACCAGAAGAAGGCATGTCTATGTGTGTGGCTTCAGGCGGAAATGTTTGGGCTGATGTGAGAGCCAGAAATCAGACTGCCACATTTTCAGCTGAAAGCAGAACAGACCAGTTCGGGCAGAAGAGGATTCGAATGCAGTTTCCCTGTTTCTGCTGCAGCATGATTTTGGGCAGAGCCAGTCTCAACATCCCCTCCCAGCGCCAGCCACACTGTTGGGAACCTCTCCACGTTAAGCCCAGAAATCATGAGGGAAAAGGAGCTTCAATTGCTCTCTAAAAATATGCTATACTCTGAAGAGCAAAAACATTAAGGTCAGCAGTGGCACAAAAAATAAAGGCGGATAAACTGTATGAAAATAAATTTAGGACAGAAATTGTGTTTCTAAAACCATGAAAAGTGAGGCTCTTCTCCACCTTCAAGAGGTGCAGTGAGAGTGATATCCCAGCTAAATTTAAACCAGAGCTTTTTGAATCTGAACAAAATAAGAAGACTAGCCTAGTATCACAGCAAATAGACTTCATGATTCCAAAAGCCACTCTAGTTCTATGTCTCATGTTGAAAAATGTAGGAAGATATTATTCTTTTGCCAGTTCAGGCCACTACAGCAGCTAAAACCATGTATTCATGAGTCAGCACACTGAGCACTATACAGTTTTTCATTTCTGTTCACCTGTTGTTTTTCATTTGCATTAAATACTGATAATAATAGTTATGGAGCAAGAAAAGAAAAATTGCTTTCCAAAGATTTCAGTTTACAACCCTTTATAAAGGTATCTTAAATTCATATGCTGTCTTGAATACCAAAACAGATGTAAAGAAAAATAGAAGATGTCATTTCAGTCTGGACACTCATCACTTTCAGGAGCTAGGGCAGTATAACTATATCTCATACTATGTAAGGAATATAATGATATCATCACTTGTGGAAAAAAAGCCGAAATTTGTAGGCAAAATTTTTATTCATCTCAAAAGCACAAAAGGACAATTGTCTTTGACACTAACTATGGCTTTCTGAAACACGCTTTCGACATTAGTCACAGCATAACTATAGAAGAACCAAGCCAAAACCAATTCCACCAACCCAAATCCTACTCTGCCCACACACTGCACAGAGGTAGAAGGATCCTCTTTCAAAATTGTCTCCTTTATTCCTGTTTTAGAGTCCCAAGGCTGTTTGGTATATATGAACTCCTACAGCCTCAGACTGCTGCAAATGAAATGCATGTATATTAATTACCATACTACTCAGACAACAGGTGCTTTGTGGATGAAATCTCGGTGCTAAATAGAAAGTTTTAGGAACGCACTTTCTCAGACTTCAATATAAGACTAAGTGAGCAGGATTAGCTCTTCAGTCAGCAGCTATCTGTACAAAATTACTCACACAACACACCTGCAATATTAAAAGAAAGGACAAAAGGATCATTCTGGAAACTGCTAGCCTAGTTACTTTATTTCAGTGCTTTAGCAGTATCAAAATATTTTGCTTACTGGGAGTTACACATAATTTAAAGAAAACACTTCATTTAAACATAATGAGGGATGGAAATAAATAGAGGGGTGGAGAATAAAGTTTCAATCTCTCTTTTTTTTTAATAGCTTGCTTTCAAATTAAATAATGAAAAAATATGCAGGCTGAGTCTTCTTAAAATGTGGAGTAATGACCCAACAGATCGTAACTATTTTAGAAAAGTCATCATAATCTATCATGCAAATATCTCAGCTGGGTTTTAGACACATGAATTATTGACCCTGTTATGCTGCCAAAAGTATCGTAACATGTCACAGCAGAAGTCATGCATAAATATGTGGGAAATATTTTTATTATAGTTAAACTGGAAAAAGCCAGTATAAATACATAATAGTAATGTTTCTACAAAAATAAATGAATTTATTTATTTTTCAACATGACTAATTGCATGATACACACACTTCTTACACTTTCTACTTTAAAGGAAGCTGTTACATTGCAAGAATTTAAACATAAACATTAGAAGCCTCAAATTTCCAAATGCATTTGTAATTCTATGAATTATATTTGTTTACATGACAGTGACAAAGAAATATATCCCCTGCAACTTAGTTTAGTTTCCACATCTGAATATGTGGCATATCTTTTTAGTCAGTTATAGGTCCTTAAATGTTCTTTGTATAAAATATAGTAAGCAATCCCATCACAATGAAGTAAACAACAGAGAACACTGCAGAACATTCAGCCCTTGAACTTTACCATAATATTACACCGTATTTCTTTCCAGAGGAAAAAACAAAACAGAACAAAACAAAACACAAACCCCAAACCAACCCATCCTGTCATCTGGAAAAATCTTTCCAAATTGTGTTTTACAGAACCAATATCCTGTCTGTACGTCAGGGGCAGCCTGTGTTAAGCATTTAAGTGCTCTCAGAGAAAAGTAACAGTTTCTCCTCTAATTCTGAACTCTCAGTAACCATCACAGAAAGTAACAGTTTCCCATTCCGTGTCAGCCAGTGGCACTATTAATCATCAAAACAAAACGAAACACCTTCAAGCAAATATCAGCTTCTGATTAATACCCATCCCAATGAATTAGAGTCATAAGAGGCAACCTGCTGCCTTGTTTACGCCTTTTTAATATGAGGAGCAGAAGTTGGATATAAGGGTTTTCTGCCCTTAGGGCTACAAAATATGCCTCATGTGGCAGCCAGCCAACTCTCCGAGGGAGCCTCCTTTGCTGTTTCACAGCTATTTTCTAATGGATAAATTTAAACAGACACACACAAACACACGAGTCACCACAATACAGGGCCAGAGCTATTGTTTTTGTCTAAAGTCCTGTGAGCATCTGTACTCGTAAGGAGGATCTCAAGGCTCCATCCAGTTTCAGTCTGGGCTTTACTTTTGGTTGTTTTGTTTGTTTGGATTTTTTTAAACGCAAGGAGGAGAGGAGGGGTGTCTCGATTTTTTTTTTTTGTTCCCCAGCTGCCTTCCCCTCTATACAGCACAGCACGTAAAACACCTCTCTTCAGCTTTAACCGACCTAGGCTCAATTAGTGCAACATTTTGCACGCATCCAAGCAATCACAAGGCAGAGATATTTAGTCCAGTCCTCGTGTATTGCACAGACACCTTTAGAAAGCGGTGGAAGGAGATTTCTTTAAAAAAAAAAAAATCTCACAATGTAATTTACACAGTGTGGAAACGCCTACAAGGAGATGAAGTACCTGCACTGGGGAGATGTTCAGTTGTTCACTTCATCTTCCGTTGACAAGGAAACCAAACCGCACTTCATTCTCCAGGAAAACCTTCCACTGCCATCATTTGAAAATGTATTTATTTGTATATATGTATATATCTATCATCATCATCATCATGATAACAATAACCATCATAAAACACTGCTGGCAGAAGAATAAAAAGTGAAGGTGCAAAATGTGCAAAAGTAAAGGGTCATCTCATTGGCTTTCTGTTTTGCTTTGTTATCTTTAGGGAGGAAAAAAGTATTTAAAAATGATAACTGCAACATGCTGCAAGAAAACTTTCACATTATAAACAGGCATCAAAAACTGAAGAAGAAAAACAAAAAACCCTGCTGGTTGCACTGTTAGAAAAGAAAAAAGAAAAAAAAAAAGAAACAATAACAAAAATAATCAAATTAACATCTTGCTTTGTGGCTTCCACCAGTATTGCAAGATTACAAACTCTGTGTAAACATTGCTGTAAAATGCATTTGCAATTCCCATCTCTTTATGGAAAAAAAAAAAAAAAGAGCCCTTAAAAAAACACCCAAAAATAAAAATAAAACAACACCAGAAAAAATCCTCTGCAAAAAGAGTTAGAAACATGCCTTTTCTCTTATCTTTAAAAAATAAGCATCATATTTCACATTGCTTTTCCGTGCCACAACAAAACCAGTTGCATATATAGATATATAGCTACTAAATGTATATCAGTTGTTGCTGGACTGGCAAGTCTGTGTTACTAATATTATCATTTTTCATTCCCAGTGACTCCCGGCCCCAGCAGCACCTTTTGCTCACAGTTTAGTAACCATCGCATGCTAGGAAAAAAACTTGTCATCAGCAAAAGATCAAATCCATTTAAACAATAATCAAAGAGGAAGAAAAAAAAAAGAAGAAAAAAAAAAGAAAACAAAAAAAAACCAAAAGGAAGAAAAAAAAAAACAGGACAAAAAAGGAGGACAAGAATGTCAGCGGAAAGGTACTCACCGAGCGGGAGTAAAAGGGAGGAATAAAAATGAGAGTTACTATAAAATACAGTATGGCGGTGGAAGAAGGAATGAGGCGCTTTTTTTTTCTCTCCTCTCTAGTCTCTGCCTCCGGCAACCGCCACGTGATCCGGAGCCGGGCGGACTCGCAGCCGGGAGGGCGCAGCGGCGGCGCCGGGCGCGGACCCAGCCCGAGCCCAGCCCGCTCCGCTCCGCGCCCGCCG